>JAQFVV010017591.1:47138-140738 GCA_028023455.1 Epiperipatus broadwayi
GTGTGCTCTTTCCGTAACCTCAACTTTTACTCAGTGCAATCTTTAACTTATTTAACCTCAACAAACTCTCATTTATTTCAAGTAGCTAGTCAATTGAATTTAATATTAACTTTAGGATCAAACAAGGATGGCTAGTGTGTTTCTCTATTAATATTAACAATAAGATCAAGTATACCTGGGTGCCAAATTGCAACTATAAATCATAATGCCCACTAGAGATCATCATCATTAGCCATGTTTAAGGACTATAGAAGATAATGGAGAAAGTAATTAAATTGTCTCTCAAAAAAAATAATATTGATAAAACCATTCAATCTATGTGGTCTTAATTTCAAACCTAGCATTAGTCATGCAAATATTTCATAATAAATTTATTTTTAAATTTATAATAATGAGACAACTTTCTTCCACAACTTTATTATAAATATCTGATCTCGAGTGGTAACTATGGAAAATGTTATATATATTTCTCATTTATATATGACTGGAAATAAATCAGTAATCGATGCAGAGAACTCATAATTCATGTTCATAATATAAAATTCTTATTTAATTTAGTACAAGATAAAAATTATTATAAATAAATCCTCATTTAATTCCATTACTCTATTTTTCATTCTCGGCATCTATCACTTTTAATAGCTACAATTCTATAACACGGAATGTCTGTGTTATGTTCTCTAATCTACTAACCCTTAATCTTATTTCTCTAAACACACATATTAACCTTTCAATCAACTATCAATTCATGACCACTATTCTAATAATAGTATAATAATTTTATTATAATATGCTACGTGACTTCCAAACTAGCTCTTAGACTAATAATCGAACTGCTCTTTCTCAAGGTCTAGATCTGCCAAGAGGTGCACTTATGAGCAATTACATTGTAATGGATATGATTCCAAATATGCTAAATTAAATTTTAATACAAGTTTACTAGTGGGAATCACTCTAAACACCGAGAGCAGGAAAGGGATTTTATGTCTGCTCTCAATATTCACAACATTACAATGAACCAAATGATTAAATTTATTAAACTTAAATTAACTATTCCCTGTAATTTTACTCTATATTATATAATCTGTTGACCAAATTTTAATTAATAAATTTAAACCTATCATATTTTGCCAAATAAACTATAGAAGTAAAACATGGATATTAATCCTATAAATCAATCAAATATGGAAACAAATCATAAAATTAGATTATGCAAATTAACTATGAAAATCAATTATATAAAAATGAATTGTGTAAAATGAATTATGTCAATCAATCATGAAAATAAATTATCAATATAAAAATGAATAATTAAATTTAAATATGAATTAATCATATTTTAAATATAGGTGCTGGATGTAGATTCTGGAGAAATTTGAAACATTAAAACACAGGACGCAATGTAATTGTATAACAATAATAACTCTTTATTACATTAACAATAATGATAATAAATATAAATAAAAACACACTTAAATATAATATTGTCACACTCAAATATAGATACCAGGTCTACTAAAGAATAAAATTTATGATACCAATGCATATTTAACTTAACTAATTTTCTAAAAGACTTATTTATTGTTTTGACCCATTTCTTTATCAAATATTAAAAAAAAAATGCTTATACACAGAATCAGAACTCTGTAATTTTAACTTTAAGAAAACCTGTAAATTCTTGCTCCCCTTTTTATTGCAAACATTATCAATTGGACTATTCCAAAATAATTTATTGGTTTAGTTACTCTAACCAGCAATAATAAATAATCATCAATTTCTAAATTTTTTCAATAAGCAATAACTTTTACATTTCTTATGAAAAGGATGATGTGCCATGAAAAATCTTCTACTGGTCTTGCAGTTGGGTTTAAATTCAACAACTACAATTTTATGTTCATGCCTGCCAGATATTCACACTTTTCGGCTGTATATATTTTATAGGTCAGCATGTTGCCCCAGCTTGATGACACTCAATTTACCATCCTTCACAAAATCGACTATAGACCGGTTAGCTTCTAAATTAAAATTTTTGTCATCCCCCCATCAACACACATACATCTGACTGAAATTTTTATCCTGTCAAGGCAACTTTTATTCTGTCCTACATAAGAAAAATACTTCATATTTCACATCACCATGCAGTATTTTATAACACACACATCAGCATCTTGATAAGGGAAATTAAAAAACAACAACTCATAACTTCAACTGTTTGCTTTTAGCCAGAGAAAGAGGTCTTTTCTTGAGACCTAGAATCGTGTGAAGAACTTTTACCTATACACTTACTCTCTATATAGGCATGCACAACATTTTCTACAACTCAACAATAACTCTATTAATAATTCCCTATCTTAACAAAATAAATGGAGTGAAAATTGGTCATCTCGTACTGCCATAGTAAACATGTTATGAAATAGTTATTTCCCATCTATGAGGTGGTAAGATAACTCTACCTCAATAATAATAAGCATTTATAGCTTTACATATGCCCACACATACATCGATTACAGTCTAGATAAATGACAAAGACTAATCAGATCTCGAATCAAAACATATATGAATTATCTCAATTTTAAACAGTCAAGCCAACGGCATCATCCACCCAATATCTATCTTAATAATAGATCAACACATATAGCATAATGATTTTTCATATGGCCATCCCATCACTCTTCATATATTTAATATTAAGCATAAAAATTTTTGTTAAGAATAAAAAAAATATTTTGTATCATTTCTTTTTTTTTCTCTTTTTTTTTAAAAAAAAATTAAGTAAGCATTTATACTTCAATGGGATCAAAATCATTTTCCCTTCTTTCCTTTAAACATTTTAAAGCATAAATAAAAAAAAATTAAATTAATATAATCTTAAAGTTTCTATTAAAAGCATGCTACATGTTATATAAACAAAGTGAAATAAAGAATAAATATCAAACATTACAATAGTCTCCAATGTTTTTTCCTTTGGATGTTATTGTCCATCAATTAATTACTGTATTCAGTTCATTTTATTTGGAGATAGCTATATAAACGCACAACACAGACAGTTATTTTTAATCAAATGTACATAAAAATGTGCAGACAGTTATTTAAATCATGATATATAAAAATGTAGACAGTTATTTTAATCAAAATGTAGCTACGTGATAATTAATAAATTTTAAAAGAGTTCTGCTGTTTACCTTTCCATTTTGATGAGTTTCTTCCTGGGTTTGAATTCATTTGTTTCCTTTTTTCCATTTTAAGGTTTAAAATACAGTCAACAAGTAGATTCTGATTATTAGACATGAATTGACTTTTAAACATTATACAGAAATTGATGGTGTTTCTTCAAACGAAGTTTAACCAGCCAAATAATTATTAAAATATGAATTGGTCTTGTAATATTATACAACAATTTGATTGTTCTATCTTTATACAAAAATTTAACAAGCCACATATACATTTTAAGGCATTTGACACAGTCTCTTATTAACAGTTGATTTGTTCATATTGACTTGAGGGAGAAAAAATATGTGCTACTTATATATGAATTAGAAATTCATATCTTGGTTATACTATAAACTTAAACACATTATTAAACTTTGAGAAAGAAAATTAAAAAAAATCAGAGAAAAACTTTCAGAGATAAGATTTGGCAATCTAGTTTTTTGAATTAGCAGGCTAGTTCTCAATTATTAAAGTCCTCTCCTTCATTTTCTCCAGCCCCTTTTATATTCACAAGGAGGGGGAAGAAAAAAATATCTGTCAACCCTCTGGTTCTTCTCAAACCTTAATTAAAACCCTCTCTCAGAATGACGACTTGAAAAACCATTTATTACTTGTCAATTCCAGCCCTTTGCCCCATCTCCAGTTTCACCAAATGGCTAAACATAGTTCTGGGCAATTTATGAAAAGCAATTAAAAGAAAATCCAATTAAAAGATAAACTCACTGACAATTTTTGGTAAAACAAATGTTACATTCTTTTATTCAAATAATTTCTTATTTAGATTTACATTTTAGAGCTAGGAATAATAAAACTAAAATAGATTCAGTTTTACATAAAGGAAAGAAAAAAAATCAAACCCATATATCTGTATCACACCCATACATATGCAGAACATTCAATAGAAAACTGCTTATCCACATCACATGAACATAAATTATACATTATAATTTCTTATAATTACAAGCACAAAATATCCATTATAATTTCTGATAACCATAAACATAAATATCCATTATAATTTCTTATAATTTTAAGCCTATTCTCTTGAAAAGAAACTGTCAAACTAAGGCTACTGATAACTAATTCAATTTCAATTTTCACCAACATTTTAGTAACAAACATTAAAATTCATAAAGACTTTATCTTAGCCATATAAATATTTATTTCTCAATTATCATATTGGTAATTATTATAGCGCATACAAAAAAAATCAAAATCAACCCCCCTTGCATTAAATAATGCTAGCTATATTTTATACAAACACAAACTGTATCTCTATACATGTTACATTTGAGCTATATAGTTTTTGATTTTTCAAATAAAAACTTTTCAACTTTTCTTACATTAAAAAAAAATTGCCTACAATTAGTTTATAGATGAAGTAAACCAAAGGTCATATATATATATATATATATATTGTAATGGATGGGAAAATTTCTGGAGACTGATACAATGCAGATGTAATAATCTGGGAATTATGATTCAATGTGCCATGATTGGCTGCCCTAGATGACACAGTCCACAGAGTTCTACCAGGCTGGCAAAGGGAAAGAGTCACTTCTAACTATGGTCAGACTTTTGGTCTTCTGATAGGATGCTGATGAAAACTTGATGAAAGCCCTAATCAATGATTGCATGTAGTTTTAATTGACTAACTCTATACCTATTTAATAACATCAGATACAATTTAGATTAGTTCATATATCTCTCACCCCTTTCTGATTCTGTTGTGGTTTAATATTTTAGCTTGGGGAGAATATTGCCTTTGACTTACTTAACAGGTATGATCAGATATACAAAGCAACTTCTGCACCTCTGTATAGGTTACAACTAGCATTGAAAATACTTAATTTACCATAAAACTTATATGAAAATGAAATTAGTGTGTGCATATTATGATTATTGGTGGACTGTTGAATGCCATGACATGTCAATAAACCATAGACCAGAATAACGTAAACTATTTAACATTTATTAACAATGATAAATGAACTTAGAAATAAAGTATTTTAAATAATAATAATAATAAATATATATAAATTGTATCCTCACCATCAATCAATCAAGTCAATAAACATAAACAAAATACTCTGGCTTAACTCTACTCCTTTTAAAATATCAAAAATAGTTGCATTATTTGTGGCAATTCAAACAATGTAGAGGGTTCTTGTTTTTTTTAATAAAGTTTCTTTCTGTACCTCTACAAATTTTCTGATGATGTGCTTTCTTGTAATAACAATCAATTTATTTTTGTTATTGAAATAATGATGTTATATATTTTTTTGGTTTTATTCATTTCTATAACTTTCCTGCCAATTCATAATTATATCTATTTATATAAGTATCCTTTTCTTATATCATTTTATAAAACTCTAAATATTCATTTGTTTTAAAAGCTTCTTTTTAAAATCTTTCATGTTACTTCATTTTATTTTGCATTGTCTTACGTTCTATACTATTGATGAATTCTTTCTTTTTTTATATAAAGCCTTTTGTCTTGCAGATCTTTATTGACTTCAGTCCAGTCTGAGTCATTATTAAAATCTGTTAATATTTTGAATTGATTTTGATGTTCCAATTTAAATTAACTGCAGGGTTTCTGAAAGTTAGGAATATCACCTTTTTTTATTTTTTTCATGTCTGTTTCTGCATTGACATATATACCTCTCACTAATTGACAATTATTTCTGTGTTAAATCTATTGAGATCATTGTTATATTGAAATATGTATTTATGTTTGATTAGAATATAATTGAATTCATCTATATCTTAATTTGTATATTTTCATGCCCATTTCCTTTTAAAGAAATCATAAAGTATAGTTTTCCTTTCCAATCAGTTCTTTTTCATTTCTGTCATTACAAATTTCTTTTCAGCTCAATCATTTACTTGCTTATCAATTGAAGCATTTAATGTTTTCCATAAAAAATTTAAAATGTTTTATCTGATGAAAAACATTTATACATGTATATAAAAATCCTCTACTTCATCATCACAATGAGAACTTATTGGGATATAAACTTGAATTATCAAATTGCCTTTGGTATTTTCCATTAAGACAAATAATTAATCTAGTCTCTGAACTTAATAGACTATCAATATTTACAATGTTATTTTTCCATTTATGCCATAATAAGAAAGAACATGTCAACTTTTTAAATTAATTGATTTGTCTACTATTTACAATTAGACAGTTTTTCCAATTCATTCAAATGATCTGCAGTTCTAGGTATCGAAATTAAAGGTTGTCATTGAATTTTATAGTAGGTTCTTTATTAGCAGAGTCATCGTACTGACTGACTGACAATTTTACTCACTCTTGGGAGTAAAGGCCATGATTTATTTTTGTCTATCATAATTATAAATATCTAAAAAAAGATCATTCACATCCACATTTATTTTGCTTTCAACACATTTCAACTGATATTTAAGTTCTGAAAAGAAAAGCCCAGAGGTAAAGCCAATAAATTCATCATGATAGTTTATGAATGTTGCTGAATAACCTATGTTTATTAACATATCAATATCAAACAATAATATCTACAATGACAGGAACATATGGAGTGGCCATAAATAATTTGTTTTCAAAGGAGAAATTTAAGATATTTCCAATTAACAGAAACTTCTTGCTGCTTATATATTTGACTTATTATCCTAAACTTAAAAAATGTTTTAATCTATTCCAGTGAATTAGATGACTTCAAAAAGAAATCACATATTTGATTTAATGTCTAATCTTGGAGGAAAATTTTAATCTATTTCAGTGAATTAGGTTCATAGTTATTTTTTTATTTTTGGTACAGACATGAGAGTTATTATGTATAGTGTTTGATTTATTTAGAAGAATAAAGGAAGACATCAATATATAACATCCAGCTGGTGTGATTTATTTTTCATATTTAAAGATAATATAATTAAAAAGGATTTGAACACTTACTTTCAAGATCCTTCAGCTATCTATGCTATCTCATACACCCGATACACATGATCACACAGATATGAAAAAGATAAATGATCTGCAATATATGTATTTCATAATGAAACAGCACTCATCCATTAATTCATATCTTATATATTGAACCAGGTGGGGTAGTTGCTTGAATCAAATAACTAAAATGTATACAAGAGGAAGAAACATAATTTTTTTACTCTTTAATAAAAATAACTAGGGTAAAATATAAACAAATTTTAAGATAAATTGTTGACTTCTTTTATAAAACAAATACCATATGATAGAATTATTTATTATAAATTCGATCTACTCCATTGCAATTTATGTATTGCTTTGCACTGATCCCTTAGGCAGAAAAGCATAAAACCCAAAGGATACCTATGACCAATTACGACTACATTTCAAGGCCACAGATCTTCTTGACTGCCAAATTCATCACTTATATCAAAGCATTTTTTTGTTTCGAAGTAAGCTTAAGGCTCCAGTTAATTACAAGAAGTAACTAATGTACCCTGAATGATGGCAAACTAATTCAGCACCTAAGAAATCCCAACTAGCTCAATCAAAAGAATAATATAATAAAACTGCTTATATAACTTCTCTGTTAAATTGTTTTTTAGTAGTATACTTAAAAGAATTCATCAACAAATATTAATTTCTAAAATAATTTATTTTAAATATTTTTAAAATTAACAGAACTAATTTATGATTTTAAAATTCCTTTTTCTGAATAAAATAATAATACATAATAGCATATATCCCCACACATATTATAATAAATATAAAACATTAAATAAATATAAGTATCAAAATATATAATGCACATACATTCTATCATATAAACTATTGGTTTGTATGATTTTCAAAGTTTTAGGACTTTGTTTATTATATCAACCTGCACATAAATTGTTCTTTTTATACTGGCTATAGAGTTCATTTGCTATACTGACTCTGGGAATACTCAAAGATTGCAATGACTAATTAATATCAGGAATTGGAATAAGAAAATATTATCTATAGGATTTTTGAACATAGTGGCTTCAAAGTATTTACTGCTGTGTGTGTGTTTTACCAACCAGTTGGATTTTAAGCTTCTGTTGAAATTCTGATGATTGCTATTCCATGCTACTTCTATTTCAGGCAATTAGACATTCCTGGCAGCTTCAAATTATTAGATGGGCATTGCTTCTATTGGGAAAACTGCTGATATTCTGTTGGTTGAGGCTGGAATCTAGCCACATGCTCAGGCTTAACATTGCATTGTATTTTAAAAAATTACATCTAATAGATGACTGGATCTAGATATATGAAAGACTGAATGACCTCATTTTTAGCCCTATTTTATGTGATGACCTAGTTATTTTTTAATTAGTTTTTAAACCCACCAACAATTTTCATTTTTGAAAATTTGTCCACTGCTTTTATTGATTAAATTTTTTGATAAGATGCCCTTTAATTAATCCTGTTGTTTATGCATTTTAATTAGTAGCCATTGCTAATTCCATTTGTATGTAGCTTATGAGTATATGCAATCTTTGAGGGAATCTTTTACTTATAAATTTTTATTTATTTTTAATATTTAACTTTCATATTTTATTCTTTTAACACACACACACATTTTATTATTTCTTTATGTTTACAATCAACTTATTATTTACACACACATATATTTCTTTTAAATAAATGGAGATATTTTTTAGTTTTAAGATTTCAGACTTTTTTTAATAGTTTAAATTTTCCCAGTTAGATTACCCTGGGCTAACTGCATTTTCTTTCAATACAACTCTTTAACTTTCCAAACACCACCTTTTTTAAACTTATTTGAAAGTTTAATTTGTGCTAAGTTAAATTTTCTCCCCCTTCTAATTACTCTTTAATTCATAAAACTGTATGAATTAATTGCCTTAGCAAACTGTATTTTGTTTTAAATTAATAATAAAAAAAGTCTTTAGACTTCTATAAATTTATTTCTTTCAAACATGATATATTTTTTAATTCAATTATTTACTGACAATTATTTTGCAGTGATTTTATTATTCATTAATCAATTTTAAAACTTGTGATATACCTAGCCTAGTGGCACAATATATATATATATATATATATATATATATATATATATACCTAGCTCAGTTATATATATATATATATATATATATATATATATATGCAATTAGTGCTCAGTTTATATTAAGATAGCATTTCTTCAAACCTTAATGAACTGTTTCAATCTACTCCAACTTCAGCCATTTATACCATTGAGAATCTGATGATAAAAATCTCAAATTTTTTTTTGACACCAATATTGTTCTACATATATTGACATTAAATAACTCTGTCCCCTCAAATATATGATCTTATTCATTTAAATACATAGAAGATGGATGGGCAGGATATGGTCTGAATCCACAGTATTTGAATACAAATATTCTTTATGTATTTTGAGATTTGTTGTAATTATATGGGATTTGAACAAACTTTCAAGCTCCTTCAACATTTCCATTCTGTCTCATACAACTGATACATATACCACACATGTGAAAAATGTAAATGATTTCAAATGCACATATGTGTGGGAGATGATGAACTGGACCATCTGATGAGTGCTGGTTTAGTATGAAATATGTATATTGGAGATTGTTTTTTTCACATGTATGTGATCAGTATATCAATTGTATGAGATAGAATGGATAGCTGAAGGAAGTTTGAAAGTCTGTTGAAATCCCCTATAATTACAACTAATTTCACAGTATATAAAGTATATTGTATTCAAATATTATAGATCACATTATCCTGTTCATCCCTCATGTGTATTTAAATGAATAATGTTCTATATATGAGGGGTCAGAATGAGTTAACATTAACATGGTCATGACAATAATATTGGCATCAACAAGAGAATTGGGTGTTCTGTCATCTGATTTGTAATGGAATGGCTAAAGAGTTCAAGGGTTGGAGAAATTGAAGCCTGTCCATTAAAGTTTGAAGAAATTCTAGCTTAATATAAACCAAGCACTGATTAAATATATGTGTGGAAGATGATGATCTGGACCAACTGATGAATGCTGGTTCAGCACAAAAGACATTTATTGGATATTATTTATTTTTTTCACATGTGTGGTCATGTGTCTCAGTTGTATGAGGTAGAATAGATAGCTGAAGGGAGCTTGAAAGTCTGTTCAAATCTATAATTACAACTAATGTCAAATTATCTAAAGTATATTAGTATTTAAATATAACTTAAATATCTGAGTAGTAATATTTTATTGAGCACACAGGAAGTATATGTAAATACTTAAACAATCTTTAACTGGTAATGACTGTACCTTAAAATTTTTAATAGTCAAGCAATATTATTTTGCCAATAGAGAGACCTATATTTGCAAGTTTCATTATTTTTATTAATTTTTGGATTAACATATTGATATACAATATAATATATATATATATATATAATTAATTATAATGAGAGTTCATTTAATATAAACTTGTGATAGAGTATTGCTTCAATCATTTAATATAATCTTTTATAATATCTGAATGATAAAATGTTTGTAATATGGATAAACAGTTGTTGAGACATTTTGAGAACTTTAATTTTTGCGTTTTCAATTTCTGTAAATGGTGATAATTATGTTTTTGGCAGTAACTAATTCTTATATAAGTATTGCTTTTTTCTATTACGACTATTATTTTTTGGCATTCTAGTGTTATTTCTCCACATGTTGAATTATTTGTTCTTGTCACTATAGTGTACAGTTTTGGTTGGGATAAGAAGTGAAAGTTTTTTTATAGATGAAAGATTATACTAAAAATAGATATTAATTTTTAGGTGTGTGCAGTAGGGTCTTCTATAAGAAATTAACTGATGTTTTAAAAAGTGAGTCATTAAAGAATTTATTCATTGCAGCTTACATAGAATATATATTATTAGATACAACCCATTTCATACCCATCACTGAAAATGATCATTCAATACAAAACATCATTTAACTTTAAATTCTTTATTTCTGAAGGATATTCATATATATTTGTTGTTGTTTTTTTTAGCTTTTTCTTTGTGACAAATATTCATCAGCCTACTTTTTTCAAAAAATAAAATATATCCAAACAAAAATTATATGTTGTCATCAGACAGTTATTAATAAATAATTATGTACACACATATGTAGGAAAAATTTTTATTAAGTGATTTTCTGGTGGACAAAAGTCGATATCACTTATCAAAATTTAAACCAAAACACTTGTTGAAAAATAATAGACAACATGGCAATTAAGCAAAGATTTTCCATTGATTATTTCCACTTTTATTTATTATTTTGGATTATAACTTTTTGCTGAATATTTTCTGTTTATAAAAACTATGCATTGTTTGATAATTAATTAAGCATTTTAATACAGAAGGTGAGGTGAAAAATGGAAAATGTAGATTGTATAAACACAAAATAGAAAACATTAAGTATATTATTTTGGACTGTGTGGTTTTACTATTAAGATTAAAAAATTGTGAAAAAAATTATGTTTTAAAATGAAAAGTTATTATGGAGGTGAAAGTGATTGGAAGTTATGAGGTCTTTTTGAGAAAAATGCAGAACTAGACCAGGATTGATAAATAATGTAATGCTTTTTCTTATTTATTTGATGTGTTGAAGCAGTATGATTGTAGAATTAATAATAAGTATTGAATGAGTTTTTGAGGTTATTTGAAATTTGTGTTCACTAATTTAATTTTTCTCAAACTGTTTGTTGTCATAAACTGACTACAATTTAGCCAAAAATATTCCACTATATAATGTCCTCCAAAAATAATAAATTAAAAAATATTTTTAATTTATGCATAACATTACACAAGCAATAATAAATTTTATTCTGCATCTATGAGATATTTGACCTTTTATCAAATATTGCTTTAAAATACAGTATGTAGTAATATAATTGTATCTACAGTATATTATTATTGTATATAAAAATATTTTTGTCATACCATTAAAATAGTTAAATAATTGTATATATTACCCATGTTATAATTTTATACACTTTTATAATAGAACTCTATTTTATTTTAAATATTAATCATTCTTTTCCTTCAGCTGTGAATTCATTTCTTACACTTTTGTTATTAATAATCTGATTGCTGTTATTTACAAAATGACCTAATAAAAATATTTTAGCCAGATTCATACTTATTCAATTGTTATATATAGAGTTCGCAAAACAAACTCTTAACAAGCTTTGAGAATACCCTCAATCTCAGACCGGTTTCTGCATCTAGCATCATCAGTGAGGTATTAGGATATTCATTAGATTAAAAATACTAGGACAAGCCCAGCACTTTATCTAATGTATAACTATTGAGAAAAAAATCTGAACTTTCAGATATCCATATGTCTAAAAATCCAGCTATCTAACTCATATAGCCATATGGGGCTGAACTAAATTCAGGTACACCATATATTAATAGCTCTAGCAATATAAAATTGCCAAAGCCTTGATAAGAGTTTGTTTTGCGAACTTTATATATAACATTTGTAATGCGAGCTTTAATAAAAGTGGGTCATGTGACATCTGACTTGATTTTTTATCATTTTTCTTTTTGCTATTAAGGCTTTGGTGATTTTATATTGCTAGAGCTATTAATATATGGTGTATCTAAACTTAGTTCAGTCCCATATAGCTATTTGAGTTAGATAGCTGGATTTTTAAACATGGATGTCTGAAAGTTTCAGATTTTCTTCTCAACAGTTATACATTAGATAAAGTGCTGGGCTCATCCTTGTATTTTTTATCTAATGAACACTCTAACACCTCACTGATGATACTAGATGCAGAAACTGATCTGGGGTTGAGGGTATTCTCAAAGCTTGTTAAGAGTTTATTTTGTGAACTCTATATATAACATTTGTAACGCGAGCTTTATTAAAATGGGTCATGTGACATCTGACTTGATTTTTTATCATTTTATTCAATTAATGTCAATTATACAAAAATGGAGATTGAATATCTTATTTGATGAATTTGATTTAATAATTAAACTGAAGCTAATAATTGTATATATTAACCTTGTATAATTTGCATACTGTGTATGTAATTCATAGAATATTATTTTCTTCACTTGTGTAAAAATAGAAACTCAATTTGTTTGTTTATATGTGTATATATAAAGTTTATCATACCTATTTTTGAGTTTTATTAATGAAAACCAATGAATGATAACAACTGTATAGCAAAGAGATGGAAAAATAAAGGCAGCAATAAGTTATACCTTTGAATTAAGTTTTTTATAAGTAAACTTTTTAGATATTATATATATATATATATATATATATTCTAACCATGTCTTTGTGCATCCTCACTTCCAGATAATATATGATATAAATAAAACAGGTTCTAGTTCAGTTAATAATTAATAGATAAAATATTCAACATTAATTTTAAAATATTCACTAACTCAAATTTAAAATACGAATAAGGTTCAGTTTATAAAAATAAATTTAATACATATTTAATATTTTCATGAGACTTGAAAGTGAAAATACAGGTGACAAGATAGATTACATTGAGCCAATATCCTACAGGATACTACCTCAATGGCATAAGAACACTATCCCCCTTATTACTATTTCAAATAAATAAACTTATAGTATTCTTACGACTTTAATAAATCCTACTCACTAAGATTAAACTAATAATTAAGTCCTAATCTTCTATTTGTAATAATCTAGCCCAAATAAAAATCTCAGGTTTATAAATTTATTCTAAAATTAATTTTAAAATTATGGTAGCAAAATATGAGAAGAGATTTTTATGTCATAATCTACTACACTAAACTAATAATATAAAAATGTTATTCATTGTTTAACTAATTCTGTATTTTTTTTTCAATATATTTTTATTATCATAATAAAAATAAATAAATAATATAATATGATCTTTTATCTTCATATAATAATATAATAAATACATAGTAGCATTTGATAATCTGATAAACAAAAGGTATGTGGCAACTGATAGCATATAATTCAATATACTATTGGGGTAACTAATTTATGACCAATAAGATAAGGTAATATTATCATGACTTAATTAAATGAATACCAATAAAACATTTGAATTCTTAAAACAAGTCTTTATTTGTTCTTTTGTGCAAAATTATATGTTTGTTTAATTTTATTAAACTCTGTGTCCAAATTCATGAAGATGGAAAAAGAATAAACCAACACACAAATTTTGAGAAAACAAATTTTAACAAAGTTTATTATAATATTAACAACATAACAATTTATTTACAATATGTACATTTTAAACATCTGAAAGATTGGTACCATTATACATTTTTTATATTCGAACCTCGTTAAGTTTTTACTCTGACTTAACTAAAAATAAAAAAAATGATACAATATTATTAATCCCTGTTTGATCAATCTTATATGAAAAATTTGCACTTATTTAATGCTTACTCAAAATATATTTTACATCCTTTAGCTATTATTTATTCAGTATGCTTCTTAAAAAAAAATTCTATAGTAAACATAATACGGTTAAACATAAAATAATACTAATCGAAAAACATGGATATCCTCTTTTTTACTAGACAATTCACTTTAGCAATATTATCGATATCATAGAAATTATCTATTGATAATTTATTTCTAAATTATGGATACTATTGTTCACAATTTGTTAACTATAATACATCCCATTATAACAATATTATAGTACTATATAATTATAATTACTGATACATTATCTATTCTTGAATAAATATAAATTGTACCTAAACTTATTGTGTAGATCATTTTTACTTTATAGCATTATATTAAAAATATGCAGTACTTATTTTTAAAAAGATTGAAACAAATATTTTAATATTATTTAATATTACAAAAAGCAACTTTGCTTTACATATTTTATTCTTAAGATCTTATATTTATTTTCCAAAATAAATAAATTTATAACATATTTTATGATTCTTTCATTTGAAGTCCATTGAATTTTCAATTCATACAAATTCTATTTCTTCATCGAAGTAAATGAACTCATCTCATTCCAAACAATTACATATCTTTGACTCTAAATCATCTATTACTTTCTTTTAAATATACTATACTGTATGATATAGCTACTTTTTGGAAAAATAGATAGCAAATAGATTTGTAGGATGGGAAAGAAAAACTAGAGTATAACACATATCTCATATTGAATAAAACATATAACATGTCACAGTGTAATTATAAAACTAGAGGGTAGACCTTTTCCTGTCTAATATCCTCAAATACTATAAATGATGTTAAGCTATTCATTCAGCTTTATTGATCATCAATCTCCAAGAAAAATAAAATGTCCAAAATAAACATACAATTACAGGGCTATGTTAACTACAATTGCACCTCCACAAATATAAAATACTGTTCATATTCCCTAAATATCCTAACTTCATAATATCCTGGACATGTTAACCATATTACCAATACCAGGTCACTATCCTATTCTTATTTCCTAAAGATTTACCAGGTCTTACATCGACAAATTTACTAGCTTGCATATTCAAATAATAAATAAGATTCAACTGTAATTAGAGCAATCTTACTAAACCATAAGAAAAGTTTACTTTACTTTAGTATTCTAAACTAAACACATAATATTTTGATCATCCAATAATATGAAAGTTTTTTAAAAAGAATCACATAAATATTTATTATCATGTTGGGTTATATTATCATTATAAAATCATAGTATGCATATTCTCAAATAAATCCTGAACTTATAATGTTTTAGAAGTGTTGTTTAATGCATATTTAACATTCATACATCATACATTATTACATAGGCAATCTGTAAAAAGGAAAAACAAAATATACATCATAAAATTATCAATAATTCATTAGTTATTACCAAGTGACATTAGCTGGTCATCACTTTTTGCAGTCTTCTTTTCTCCAACTAGATATAACATCTCATACATAAAATACACATCCATGCTTCTATTTAAAATGTTCTAATTTAAGCTACTAAATAATATACTATAAGATTCTATATCATAAATAATTAATATTCATGTTCCTATACTTATTAATCAAAAATTTACATTCTAAAATAAATAGTAAATAAATCAAAAAGCATATTTACGTATATACTTGAGATGAAAACGTATATTTTTCTTAGGTTCAAATATTCCCATTTTCTTTCTCAAAGTTTTTTTTTTTTTTCTCAAATTTTTTTTTATTTTAAAAAATGTTCTCTTCAAGAACGCTTTATTTCTTCAAGAGCATTCTCACTTTCCCCCATTGCTATGACATTGCTATGACGATGAACAAGACAATTTGTCAGTCGGGCGGTGGTGAGCGATTTAAAAAATAGTAAAAAAAAAATAATACGGACAATGACGTTTTTTTGAATCTTAAAAATTAAACAAAAATAATTATCAATTCGTTTTAGCAAAGTTTATAGATAAATAGTTTATGGATTCTATAAACTAGAAAGATAATTATTGAAATTATAACACTATAATAATCCTGTGAAGCTTCTATAATCCATATCGGTGTACTACTGCATCCATTTGGCTTAATTTGATATATATATCCAGTAAACTTTTTAGCAATATAAATCTATTTTCATGGTTCCATTCTTTTATTTATTTATGTATTCATTTCTCCCATAAGTTTCTTCTTTAGTACATTTACTTCCATTTAGTACTTTTTTCCATCAGTTTTAGAACTCCAAGTTTTTTTTTTTTTTTTAAAAAAAAACTTTCCTTAATGTGTTTAACCCTTTTAAGACTGTAGGTTTTTATATACTATATATGCTTTGGTAAAAATCTCTGTGAGGCATTTCTTTAATTTTTTGCAAAATATTTTTTAAAAATGTTTCCTTCACAAAGGATATAACATTTTACTCTTTTAATATGATATTTTTATCAAATTATCACAAAGAATAATTGTCTTATTATTTCTTAATTTTAGACAAGCTTATTTTACTATATAAAATAATGCATCTTTACCTTTAGACGGTAAAATATCTTTCTATCTGGGCTTTTTGTGCAATGTCCACACTACTGTTTTATTCATTAGAACAATCCTCCTGTTCATTATTAATGAAACTGTATCAACAAATATTATATACATTTTTAAAATATTATAAACTGAATATACTTTACTTCTTAGCATATCCATTTATTATCATGAATTTCTGAATTAGACTTTGATAAAATACCACCAGCAAAGGAACTTTAAAACTTTAGCAAAACATTTTTAATGAAGTTACTAAAAATATAGTTTAACTCTCTTTCAAATACTTTTTAAAATATCAATTAGCTTTGCAAATAAAATTGTACGAGAGTACAAAATTGACTAAATAAAAAATTTAAAATTTACTATCAACTTGATAGTTTCTGATATACTTTAATCTGAACCTTTTATCAACCTTGTGCAATAGTATTTATATTCCAGAAAATATGTCCCTTGATTGGTTGATTTTCACTTTTAGATTGAGATCAAATTTACATATTTTAGTTTTATGGAATTGAATTTGAAAAATAAAATTATGACGTAATATAACCTAAAAAATATTACTTAATTATTACTTTTAAATCAATTATTGTGTTACTAAATTGATTAAATATCTTTAAAATAACGTTTATAACAATATTCAATGAATTTATCCTACCTTAAATATTTAATTTATCTATTTTTATTTGAACAAAAATATTAACTTTTTTATTAACTGTATTCGTTTTTATTACATCGTTTAAAACATGTTATAATGACAGTTAATATTTATTATTAGCTTTTATGCTGGGTAATCATATCCAATTCTATAATGCTATTTTAAAACATTTCAAATTTTGTTAATCTAAATCCAAACAAGCATGTGTGAGAAACTATGCATTAAAAGTCACATGATCAATATAACCAATATAACCTAGACAGCTTATCCGATTTTTCTGTCTGTGAATAAATAATAATTGCTAGACTTATTGTATTGCATAAAATAATACAATTATATAATTTGGAAGAATGTAATTTGGAAATATAGAACTGAATACAACCTTCACCACCATAAAGATTACCTTTAAAAATATATGATATTAATTTTGACTATTAAATATTATTTATAAATTTAAAAATAACATTTATTAACTATTAAGTTTTAAAGTTATTAAAATTTAACATTTAAATATACTTTTAAATATTTATAGCTGAGTTATTTAATATGGCCAGCTTTTGCAACCATATGCAACATTATTTAATGCTTTACATAACTATTTTTAAATGATTCGCTATAATTTTATATACTACGTATTTGCTTTAGCTTCAAATTGTACCTTATAGCATAATTAACAAAATATAATTAACATATTTAAAAGAACATATTCTAAATTTTAAAATTTTTAATAATTGACTGAGATGGACTATTACTGACCTATAGAAAAGGGCACAATATATATATATTTATGCTTTTTATATGAAATTTAGTAGCTTTTTTTCATTTAGTCACAAAATAGTTGGAATGAAATTTTCCTTTTTGCTGTTACTCTCAACATTTTGTAAATAAATAATTTATTTTTCTGATATTGGCCTGGAATTAATGATAGCTTATGTGGAACTCAAGTTGGAAAAAGCAGACATATTACTATGAATATTCATACAGCATTTTTTCTATAAGTTATGAAAAATGCATAAATATTACTCTGAATATTCATACAGAATTATTTTTCTAAAAGTTATGGTTAGATCGATTTACCATATCTATAGTTTATAAGTTTATATATGTAATTGTTAGTAATTGTTTCTTGGGCTTTATGTAAAGCAAAATTAATTTAGTTTAAAATAATTCTTGATATGTATATAAAACAAAGAAGTATTTGCATTTTCTCTAGTATTAGTAACTGGAAACATGATACATTTGGATCAGTAAAGATATTAAATTCATCATTTGATAAAAAGCTTAAATGAATTGCTTATTTTAAGAATGTTCTAGTGAAAATTACTTTCTGCTTCCTTAGTAAGCTATCTTTATCTGTCATCTATGACATGTTTGAATATTAATTTTTTTCTATTTTGTTTAGGTCCATGGAAAAGATTATTTGGTAAAAAATCTGATTGAAATATTAGAAATATTGATCATAGAATAAATCAAATCTTCATCATATTCATGCAAGGATTATAACAGTTCTAATCAAAACAATATTTTTTGACCAAATGTAGTTGAAAAATAACTCATTTTACTATTTGTATGAAAATGTTAACTACTAAAAGAAAGTCAAGCTGGTTTGAATTAAAGAAATTTAAAAAAAAAAACAATAAGTAGTCATATCTATTTATTATTATTTTGTCAGTCAGATAATGACAAGTGATTATAACATGTTTAAAGATATATATTAATAAAGGTTTTTTACTATATAAATGTACTTTCATAAAATTTCACAGAATATCATAATGGAAAATAACTTTCCTGATTAATAACATTTGTTCAATGAAATATTTAATGACATATAATCCATAAAATGTTTGTTTAATCATTTTATCACTAAATGAGATATTACAAAACTTATCTTTCTGAAAATATAGTATGGAAAACATGGAAAACCTGTTCATCTCTTAATTTTTGTGATTATGAGAAACTTGAGAAATCATGAAAGAGGCCATATAAAAGAAAAAAGTATAAAGCAGAGACAAATAACTATATCCATGTAACCTTTGGTAAAACTAAAATTATGTAAAAAGCTATTACTGTATAAAAAGTTATTTATTGCACTTTGTGTGAATTCGAGTGTTTGTGAAGGATTTATAAGAAAACATGAAAGAACACAGGGAAAAAATTTCTGTACATAGTTTATGCTGAATTGAAGTTGCAGATAATAGTTTTAAAATACATGAATGAAAACAATGGAGAAAAAAAGCTTCAGCATACTTGGTGTGAACTTAAGACTGTATGTAAAAAAAACTTAACACTGCATGAAAGAACACATAAATAAAAAACTTTATTCAATGTACTTTGTCAATATTGGACTGCTGAAAGAGGAACTTTTATAATACAAAAAAGAGAAAACCATTTCAATGTAATTTGTCTGATTATAAGACTGCAGAGAAGTTTCTGAGTACATGAAAGTACACATATATGAAACCTTTCCATTATAATTTCAGTGAATATAGGACTGCTGTAAAGGGGAATTTTAAAATATATGAAAAATTTATGGAAAAACTTTTGAATACAGTTTGTGTGAATATAAGATTGCAGCTAAAGTATATCAGTACCTGAAAAAAACGAGGAAATACTTCCAAGGTAATTTGTGTTGTTTAACACTACATAAAGCATTCTTTAAGACTGCATGAAAGAACATGTAGGAGTAAGACTGTTTCAATGTATCTTTCTGTGAATATAAGAATGCACTTGAAAGTAGTTTATCAGTATATAAAAGGATAAATACATCCAGGAGGAAAGCCATGTCAATGTAGTTCATGTGCATTTAAAACTGTAAATGGGAAATTTAAGACAGTATGAAATGACTCTTACATAAGAAAAATCTTTTCAATCTAGTTTGTTAGAATATAAGACAATAAAAATTCTTAATCAGTACATGAAAGGATGCATACGGGAGAAAAGCTTTTCTGTGAATATAATAATGCACTTGAAAGTACTTTATCAGTATATAAAAGGATAGATATATCCAGGAGGAAAGCCTTGTCAATGTAGTTCATGTGCATTTAAGACAGTATGAAATACCTCATACATGAGAAAAACCTTTTCAATCTAGTTTGTTGGAATATAAGAATAAAAATACTTAATTAGTGCATGAAAGGATACATACAAAAGAAAAGCCTTTTAACATAGGTTGTGGGAATTCAAAACTGCACAAATGGGTAAATTAAGACAGCATGACAGAATACATACAGAAGGAAAGCATTTTCAATGTGGTTTTTGTGAATATAAGGCTGCAAGTAAAAGTAATTTATCCATACATGCAAGGGTACATACAGGAGAAAGGCCTTTTCAATGTGTTTTTTGTGAATATAAGACTGGAAATAAAAGTCATTTATCTGTACATGCAAGGATACATACAGGAGAAAAGCCTTATGAATGTAGTTTATGTGCATTCAAAACTGCACAAATCAGTGGGTTAAAGCAGCACAACAGAATACATATAGGGGAAAAGCGTTTTCAATGTAGTTTGTGTGAATATAAGACTGTAGCTAAATGTAGTTTAACAGTGCATGAAAGGATTCATACAGGAGAAAAACCATTTGAATGTAGTTTATGTACATTCAAAACAGCACAAAAAGGCCAGTTGAGCCTGCATGAAAGAACACACACAGGACAAAAGCCTTTTCAATGTGATTTATGTGAATATAAGACTGTAGTGAAATATAGGTTAAGATTGCATCAAAGGATTCATACAGGTGATAAACCAATTGAATGTACTTTGTGTTCATTCAAAACAAGAGAAATCGGTGCATTAAGATTGCATGAAAGAACACATACAGGAGAAAAGCCATTTCAATGTTCTATGTGTGAATTTAAGAGTGCAAGTAAAAGTAATTTATCAAGACATGAAAGAACACACACAGGAAAAAAGCCTTTTCAATGTGATCTTTGTCAATATAAGACTGCAGTAAAATATCATTTAACCGTGCATGAAATGACTCATACAGGCAAAAAGCCATTTGAATGCAATTTGTGTTCATTCAAAGCAGCACAAATAGGCGCATTAAAACTACATGAAAGAACACATACAGGAGAAAAGCCATTTCAATGTAGTATGTGTGAATTTAAGAGTGCAAGTAAAAGTAATTTACCAAGTCATGAAAGAACACACACAGGAGAAAAGCCTTTTCAATGTGATCTTTGTCAATATAAGACTGCAGTAAAATATCATTTAACCGTGCATGAAATGACTCATACAGGCAAAAAGCCATTTGAATGCAATTTGTGTTCATTCAAAGCAGCACAAATAGGCACATTAAGACTACATGAAAGAACACATACAGGAGAAAAGCCATTTCAATGTGATGTGTGTGAATATAAGAGTGCAAGTAAAGGGAGGTTATCAGTACATGAAAGAATACACACAAGAGAAAAGCCTTTTCAATATACTTTATGTGATGCCAAATCTGCAAGGAAAAGTTATTTAATGAGTCATAAAAAAAGTCATATGTCCAGTTTGCCAGAATTTCAGACTTCTGATACAAGTGTTATGAGATATCACAAAAAAATGCATACAAGAAAAAGAATTTTTCAATGCACTTTTAGCAGAAATCATTTAAAAGCACAGACATTAGAACCTCCTTTTCAGTGCAATTCATGTGGATTTAAAACTTCTATTGAAGAAAATTTTAAAATTCATGACAGGATACATGTAAAAGATCATTTTTTAAATTCCATTTTGTATGAAAGCAAAATGCTTTTTTACAATACTTTAAAAAATACAACTGAAAAATCGTTAATTATCAATCAAGTATTCACTTGTCGATTGTGTGATTACAAAGCAATTGTTAAAAGTGACTGGGAAACTCATGAAAATGAACATTTTACTAAACAGGAGGTTGTAAAGCTTGCTGTTTTACTATCTTAAGAAGTATATATTTTTTATCTTCAGATAATGAAAAATGTGCTAAAGTGTTGCAGTTCCCTGGAATTTGAAAAAAACCTGCCTATTGTAGCAATGATTCTGTTTGGGCACAAATGTTAATAGTATTTCAATAGAGTGACTGCTGACTTTGTAAGTAAATGGGATGTAGCAGTGCATTAAAGAGATATCTTAATTGATGTTTTTAAGTAATTATATATTTGATCATTTTATAGCAATGAAGTAAATTTTTGCATACAAGTTGCTTTTGCCATGTCAATTATTTTTTAAACTGCATATTTACAGTTCATTGCCTCATAGTGAAAATCATTTTTGCATAAAGTTCGGTGCATGTAATAATTCTTGTGCTTAATTAGACATAATAAATGACTGCTGTCAAAAACTTTTAGACTCAATGGACTTTCAGAGGCTGGCTGTTGAGAAAATTATGATTAAATTACAGTTTTCCAGACTCGATTAATAATGTGAAGAGATGATAAGTAAAATTGTATTAATAGTCTGATAATTTTTTAGAAAAAGTAGGAACATAAATTTATATACCCATACGTTTTATAGAATAAATATACCCATATGTTTTATAGAATAATTACTTTGTAATGTACCTTTATTGTATTTTGGTGGTGACACTATTTTATTGCAGTTTATGGTAATGAATTCACAAATTAAAATTCATCAAACTTTAATAAGTAGATATTTGCTAATGATTCATAGTTTGTTTTTCTAAACTACCAAAGTCCTATTATAAATGTTACCAAAATAACGAGACAAATTATATTAAAAAAATTTCAGAATGTTTGTTGCAAGAAAGAAATGCATATCAGTGTTGTTTATTGAAAATAAAGATGAACGTATTTTAAATTCTACTTCTAACAGCATAACTATATAGTCTCTAATATTGTGCCCTGTCGATAGGTGGTAGGACCCAAAGCTGATGTGGAAAGTCACTAAATCAGGTTATACTGGAATTCTGTCTAATACCATTTAATATACCTACCATTTCCCACTATTTAATCAATTATAATGATTATATATAGGAAATACTATTATTCCATCTGGGTCCATTTAACATTATTAAATATTTCCAAATAGGATGTAATTAATTAAAACAAATGTGAGACTTCTCTTCCTATAAATAAGTCACATCCCCTTAACATTAAACAAATATAAAAATATTTATTCAATGGCATGAGAATACCCAGACACTCCTTATTACCTATGTGATCAAAGTAGCATATAACAAGTTAAAATCTCTTAAGAGATGTGTGCTTAGTCAACTATTAGATTGTTCTAAACTGGATTGATCTCTTTTTAATTTCAATGGGTACACTTTGAGTTCATGTGATGTAGTGACAATGACCCCCCCCTCCGACAAAAATGCAACATTTAAAACTGAAGTAAACTTTCAAAACAACAATTTTAATATTATTTACAAAACAAAATAATCATTCTAATTAACAAGTAATTTCAAAATAACAGTTGTAGTAAAATTGTATACCTACATACTATAATAATTCTGGATGTTTACAATAAAACACAATTAATACCTTCTCATATGTTCCAGTGTTGTGATATTTCCCATTAGAAAATATCGTCTTTGTTTTCAATTTATATATTAAACACACCCCCATTTCATCTTCATTACATATATAGGGTCAATTATTATGTTTTTATATATATATATATTGTACTGGATAAAACATGTTGCTCCATCTAACATGAGCTGCTACTAAATGAAATGTTTTTCAAACCCAGTCAAGCCTGAGATTTTAGGTCAGGGACTAACCTGGATTCGAACACATTACACATGCACCAGATCATATACCTAATGAATAACATAATAGTGATGGCACAAGAGAATTTAATTCTAAATCTGGCCCACTATCAAAGTGGAAGAAACAATGAGACATTTAATAAAAATGCATATACATAATGGAATATATGGAAGTGGAAAGAAGATAATTCGAACAACATAGAGAGTTTGAATAATGAGACATTTAATAAAACAGTAAAGTGATAATATACTTACTAGGATGTGTGTGACTAGCTGATCTACCTGGAGGTAAATAGTTACATATTGTGACCTTCTGGTTTGGCACCAGAAATATTAATGGGAATTGTGCAATGCTATATTAATAACATCTGATATTATCTTATTAAAAAAATGAAATAACATGAAATTTTTAAATTTTGTCTATTTGTGACTTAAAACTATGATTAGAAGTACTTGTAGATGTAATTCAAAAATTATTAGATATTTAGTATCTTACTTTAGGGTATAATTAATGATAGAATAGGGGGGTGGCTTGTCATAAACATAGTCATTATAGTTTGAATTGACAATATTTTGTTTTATTTGTTCACAAAGCAGTATTAAGATTTGTTTGAATGATTCTCTAAGTTCATTTGCTTTTCATATTTTAATTTATAGTATAAACAGTGAAAAATGTTTCACTCATCATCATTAACATAGTCATTTAGTCATATCAGTTTGGTAGTTGAAGTACATTATTTGTAAATATTCATGTATGTCAATATTATTCAACTTCATTTTTCATTCATATGCTTCATTAAACCATCAAGTATCATATCTCATATCCAAGTATATAATTTCATAAATAATAGTGTTAAAAACCAGCTTAATTACATTTTAAGTGAATTAATGGATTATTGGACTGGTGAATTGTTAAACAATAGTTTATACTAGAAAATATTTTATTTGTTAAAGGAATTGTCATTAGTTTTTATTCTGTTGCTTTGGAAGTACAGAATTTTTAATTCTTAGTTCAATTTAATTTTTTTTATTTATTTAAAAGACAGAATAATTCCCCCGCCCCCACTTTTCTTTCTTTTTCAAGATAAGAAAGTTTCTTGCATAAATTAAGAAGTTCAGTGCGATGGGAGGAGAAAGTCTGTCTGGTGATCTTTGAACTTTCAAATAACCTTGGACTATTGGAAGAATAAATGTAAGATAATGTTTTAAAAATCTATAAAAAAGGGATACTTACAATTCTTAGGGGGCTGCTGACAAATTTTCTACTACAGATTCATCTTTAAATTCATTTTATTAACAAAGTTTGAAAGTATACTTTTTTTATTATAAGCCAATTTTTCCAGAGTTCAAGTTGAAAGTATAAAAATATGTTATTGGTTCACAGATATGAGAGCTTAAACAACACTAAGAGATACATTGATGCTGTTCTTCAGCTAACTATTTGGATTCCTCAACTGTTGTTTAAAGTGCTTGTAAGTGTCGATACTATATTATTTAAGTTTAATTGCCAATATTAAAGAAAGAATGGGAATGCATAATAGTATTTTAAATTTGTTTTATTTAAACTTTAAAGCTAATTGGAAAGAAGAATGTTTGTTTATTTTTCAAAATTATTTTTCTTAAAATTTAAATAGTCTTAATGGAGCAATTGTATATGTTTTTTATATTGGAAAGTGTGTGAACTCTTTATTAAATATGTCAAGGACTCTGAATAATAAATCTGTGCTAAATATTAAAGGAGAAGGTTGAGAAAGATGCATATGAATCATTTAAATATATTTGTTTAATTATTGTTATTTGTGCCTATTTAAAAAAAAATAATAAGACTAAATGTGCAATTGAATGCATCATTAGAATTTATCTATTTTTCCCAATTACTGTGAGAAATGAATTAGAAGGATAGATAAAACTGAATATGACTTTGTTTTATTAATTGCCATCCTCATTTGCTGTGGAATTTTTTTTATCTAGAATATTGCCGACAAACTCACATAAATCTAAATAAATGTTATCAGTTAAATTTGCACTCCTCATTGGCTGTGGAATTTTATCAAGAATATTGCCAACAAACTCACATAAATCTACATAAATGTTATCAGTTAAATAATTATATACATTCATGAATGGCTCTAAAAATAGAAAATAAATTCTTCAATATATCCTAGGAATGAAATATGAACTACCACTTTATTTGTGTCGTAAAAATGTATATTGCTTAATTAATAAAAGTTCTCCTATATAATGTCAACAGCAATCCATTAGCTTATCGCTAAAAACATTGAATAATGCATCATTAGAATTTATCAATTTTTCTCAATTACTGTGAGAAATGAATTAGAAGGATAGATAAAACTGAATATGACTTCATTTTATTAATTGCACTCCTCATTTGCTGTGGAATTTCTTTATCTAGAATATTGCCAACAAACTCACATAAATCTAAATAAATGTTATCAGTTAAATAATTATATATGTTCATGAATGGCTCTAAAAATAGAAAATAAATTCTTGAATATATCCTAGGAATGAAATATTAACTACCATTTTATTTGTGTTGTAAAAATGTATATTGCTTAATTAATAATAATTCTCCTATATAATGTCAAGAGCAATCCATTAGCTTATCACTAAGAACATTGAATACTGCTATTATGAATTAAAAATAATATTGTTTGTCTTCCTGCAGGAAATGTGTGTTATATATTCATCATTATTTACCTTTGTGCTAATAATTTTTATTGTTTAAGATATGACCAAGAGATGTTATTTATAAACTGTAATAAAATTTTCGTTTACCAACCCAGGAAAGAAGAAAAAAGAACTTTAATTATTTTATTTGATATTTAATAGATAGGTAGTTTAAGAAGTGTTTTATTATTTTTAATATTATATTTAATATTGTTGTCTACCAGAACATCTCATCAATGTATAATATGAAAGAAAAATATATTATACAAGGTAATTTTTTTATTAGTTTAATATAAATTTTATCGTGTGTTTAGATTATAACATACATGCATGGTACAAAAAAAGATGTCCATTTAATGTTGAAGGGGTAATAGCTTTTCTTTAAAAAAGGTCATTATATAGATTCTTATAGTATATCTATGCATTTTTCAATAGATTTAAAAAATAATTTTCAATAATTATTTAACCTAGAATATAAAGCTTTATTGTTTATCTAAGCCAAACTTTTGCTTTAGATTTGTGCTAATATAAATGCACTATAAAAAGATTATTTTGTCTTGTCTTGCCAATAAAAATTATTGCCTTGTTTTTCAACTGTCATTAGTATGTTACCAAGTCATAAATATTATATTATCAGATATGAAATATTTATCCCTTATTGCTTTTACAAGTAATAATTGATATTTTTACAGTAGTTCTTTGCTTACTGGGATTTGAATTGTCTGTGTATTATTATGCTTGTATTTGTGTGTCCATTATTAAATTCAATTAGAATAATATGAAAATTGCAAGTAAAACTGATATAAAGTCCATCGGTTTTGGAGGAACAGAATGGTCAATTGTTTTGGAAGGATTAGAGATTTTTTAAGTATGAATTATTGTTCTTTATTATGCTTGAATGGAAAAGTATTTTGAGACTATATGTAGTAAAGTTAGCAATGTTTTATAGTATTTATGGGATTGAGTAAACTCTTCCCTTTTGTTATTTGAATATTTGATATGGTAGATTGCCTAGTGTATTGTCTGGGATCGAGTAATTTCTCCCTTTTCTGTGTATTGAAGTATGTGATAGGAGTAGATTGAATCCTCCAGAGTTTTGATATTTGATAATATGAGTTAGAGTGTATGAAGCCAAATATATTATCTCCCTGATTATGTGGTGAAGAGATTTATTCCCACCACTTTAGTTAGTCTCAGAAGTAGACTTGGGAGTTGTTGTGTTGTTATTTATATGATTTAAATTGTAAAAATCTTTTATACCCATGTTTTATTGAATGTTTTTCTATCTTATAAGTATAGCCAAGTGCCAGATAATTTATTGATAAAAAGAATAAAAGCAGAATTGATTTTTTTACAAAACAGCTGTAGTAAAGTTATGATTAAAGCTTGATTGTCCATTACCTTCATTCATATTATGATTGGATTACAATGTCATAATTAAATCGATTGGATTGTTTAGTATTAATTATTTATTCTACAATGCACAGCATAATACAGACTCATGAATAAAGTGTTAATTTAAAAGATATGGAAAAATCCATCATTAATATATAATTTTAATTATCATTTTAAATCATATTATATTTATCATTTAAAATTTCATATCATCAGTTTTCAATATTCAATCATGATTTGAGTAAGTAAGCAAGCAAAGGTAAAACATAGTTAATGAATACAATTATTTATTTCTATTTTGGCAAAATAAAACATAGTTAATTAATAGAATTCTTTACTTCATTTTTGTAAAGACAGAATATATTTAATGGAGTTTTTTATTTCATTTTGCAAGGTATAGTTTGATGAGAGTATTTTTAATTAATGGAGCTATTTCTTTCATTTTGCAAAACATAGTTTGATATTATTCTTAGGTTTGAAATCCCTTTACTTATTTTTTAGTTAATGTGCATTTGAAGTAAAATGCAAAATTTTAGTTTTATCTTATAATTGAATATAAATGATTGACGATATGTTGGTTTTCATAAATTTATCAACTAATTGATAATATAAGTGTGCTAAAACTAAGATGTTGAACATAGGGTAAAATTTTGTAGTGTATTATTTGAAGTTTAGGGCTATACTACTTCAATTCTATATGTTTATCAAAAGTGACTGATAACTGAAAACCATTTTTGCAATAAAATGTAAAGATTTCATTATTTAATGTTAAAAATATAATGTGTTTCACAAATCTATCAGGATGGTTTGATAGATGAAATGTTTTAGATTTGAAATTTAAAAGATTATATTGTGTTATCTATTCTTATGTAAACTTTAACCAGTGATGCTAAATACATCCAAAACTTATACTTGTACCAATGAGAAAGAAATTAAATGTTGCTTAACTATTTTCTAATTTTGTTAATAAATGTTTTATTATTCAAAATTGTATTCAGAGTTCTTCTTTAACATACATTTGTATTTTATATTTCCACACATGCCCACACATTTATTTTATTTAATATGATATAATTGTACTTTCCATTTAATTTAATGATAAACATCCAGATATGATGATATTGATTTCTTTGATCGAAATACTGTATGAGATGTCAATTATTTACTGAGTTTCTAAAAGGTTTTATCATTTAGTAATTGTTTAGATGATGAATTGAAATCAAAATGTGCCCGATTTCTTTCATTATCTAAATGCCATTATTTAGTTAGTGTATTGCTTAATTTATATTATTATTTTCATAAGTAAATAGTAGTTGCTAAGAAGTAGATTTGAAATTAAGCTATGCCATAAGTTAATTCCCTGAGATATTCAATTTTTAATTCAGATTAAATATTAAATTCAGTTAACTAGTTTAAATTATTGTATAAATAAATGTTCAGTAAGGTTAGATTTATTCTATATTTAATTCCAACTTACTACACAGTACAGTGATTAAACATTATATTTTAATATTAGTTTAATTTGCTAATATGGAAGAGGTTGTTCAATGCATGTGGGGATGATAGGAGGAGGTGAAGTATAGACTATAATTAGTTACTTTTAGATGGTAGAATTTTACCAATTTAATTCTTATTTATTTTAGAATTTGATAGATGTTTTATTTCCTATTAATTATAATATTTGATCCCAAATCTAATGTACATTTTACACCTCATAGACCTCTGCATCCCTCAACTGATCTAGGTTAAGGTGAAACTTTATTTAAGAGCCTCATTGATAGTTTTAAAATAAGATTAGTTTGATAGTTTATTCTATGGTCCATAGAATTGGCACCTCCAGGTATTTGTTAGTGATAGTGATCAGTGGTGAGGGGTTACAGGGTGGATTTTTGGATGCCCATTGTGGTGGCTTGATTGATGCATTTTTGACAGCTTGATAGGTATATTCTGGCCTTTGATTTCAAACTCTATACTTTAAAAATATGAGAATTAATTTGCTCATAATTATGTCAGTTTAAACTATTTTATTTATGTCAAGAGTAACTTAGTTTATCATATACAGGTCTTATTCAATAAAATCATGTGTTTGGATCACTGTCATCTGTTCATGAAGTACAATAATTTTTTTTTCTTCTTATCATTATTTTATTCTCAATGTGTGGAAAATAAATGTTATGTAGAAGAATTTAGATAGGCATACTATAATGACCCAATGTATTTTGTGCACCTAATACACTTTAATTTTAATAAAAAATCAATAATAATAAAAAATTGTGAAGTTAAACTTTATAAATTTTAGGTGCGCATCTCAAATATATACATAAAATATCTACATAACTAAAGAAGTGGGATGGTATGAGGTTTGAAACATGGGTTAGTAATTGCTAAGTAAAGAGTACCATGAAACTCAATCGTAAACTAAGATTGATTGCTTCAATATATATTATTAACCTAAATATTGTTTGTATCTATTTATTTTAAATAAATATGACTATTTAACAAAACATAATTTTAAAATAATATATTTAACTGAATCAAATCACTGATGAATCCCATTATTGATTAATCTAATTCCTCCCCTCAATTATAATAATAACTTATAAACTAAGACATATACAAACATTATAAATAAATTCTCCCTTCTCATCTTTTTAAACTACAAGCTCTAAAAAAAGAAAACTTTAATTTTTTGGCATTCTAATCATTCCACACCATATAGATTGGTTATATAAATATTATTATCACTTTTGTTCTCTTTTTTCTTGGAAGATTGTTATTATTCCAAAATTCACAAAGCATTGGGTTTGTGACAATGTAGTAATTTTTTTTCTTCACTAATAGATTATATCTGGCTTGCCTTATCCATTCTAGATAGTAGATACTTCAATCTATACTAGCAAACCACTTTCATTCTGTATGCGCATTTTTATGATTTCCATCAAACATATATCATTCAACATAGTTTATTTTTAAAACTCTACAGAAAGTGATATTTCCACCAGTACTGTTTAGAGTTCGTTATTTCTCCATCAAATGTATTTCAATCAAGCTTTTAGATTTAACTTTAATGTCAGTATATACTTTTTCATTCACACTCTGTTTTATTCTCAACTATTACTAATTTCTACAGATTTTTACAAATGTATACTTAGCTAGGTCAAGAAATTTGCTTTTCTTTTATTTGTCCTTCCCTGGGACTTTAACTGTCTCCATCTATTTTGATGGATCTGCAGCATGATTACTTCCTTTGGGTTATCATTGAAATTCATTTTAAATCCAGCATTATTATGGTTTTCCTTCAGTGAGTATGTTTGTTGCTGACAATTTAATATGCACATATGATTCATCTTAGATTATTTTCTCAATATAATGATTTCCAAAAGATTTTTAAAAATTATTGATTGTTTGTGCAGCAGAGATTAATTAAGTTATTCAATCATTTTCACAAGAACTTTATACTTATAACCAATAAATAATTGTATAATTAAAATCCATTACTTTTTTCTTTGTTGAAAAATAGTATTATTTTAAAAAATTTTTATCAAAACTTTTTAAAATAAAATGCAGTTACTTGTTTTACGAGCTCTAAAGCTTCTTTGTTCTCTGCTTTTTTACTCTATTTTTTGAAAAGATTGTTTGCAAGCTGTTGATTGGTTAATTACCCCCCCCCCTTCTTGTTAGAAAAAAAATTACTTAGTTGCAAGTATTTGATTATTTTAAAATGACAATGGTTTTGAAATATTTTTTAAAAAAATAATACATTTTAGAAATTGAATAAAATACAATTTATTTTTTGATTTTAGATCAGTATTTTTGTAAAATGAATATTATTTACCTACTTTTAAACATAAGATTTGACTAGAAACAATAATTTTTATTTATAAAATCAAATGCACACAGATAATAATTATCCATCTATATTGCATTTTATTTTAGAAAATTAAATTTGAAATTTATTTCTTTTAAATACTATTGACTCTTTACTCTTTAGCATATAATAATTTTATAGATTATTTATATCTTATATATATCTTTAGTTAATTATTTTATCTATCAGGTCCTTTCTGAATTTTAAACCAACTAAATCCATATTCAAACCCTATTATATTAACCTGGCATTATTTTTCCTAGTTTAATACGTAAATATGATTGGGTATAACAAAATTTAAAATTATACAACAAAAAATTTTATTTCTTCTTTTATTCTAGGATAGGGTGGGCTAATAAAAAGTGCACAACTTTCACTCCTTTCATTTAATTTTAAATTTTATAATGCTTAACTCTAAAAAAAAAATTTATATTGATCTCTACTATTTGGCTTTCTACAATATTTAAACTAACAAAATTCCTTTTACTCTTGAAATTTATTACTAAGTCTACTGATTTGCCTTTGGGACATTCATAAACTTCAAAATAACACAATATCTAAATCAGCAATTCTTCCCATCACATTAATTTTTTGATGACTTCTGCTTTAGATTTCTACAGAATAAGGGATGAGGCTTTGTTCATCATGTTCCTCTAATACCTTCTGGAGTTGACAGCAGGAAAGTGTTCTCTCCAATTTATTTCAGAATTTTGTAAGGAATGCACAATCACCAAGACCTCTCTAACTTTATATTAATTTATTTATAAACTGGTCTCCCCTTTTCTCTTAAATAGCTGTAACTTCACTTATGGTTAACTGACTTCTCTGAATTAGAGGCTGACTTAACTTCAAGACAATTCCTGTTTCTACATTACTATTTCTAAGGATCTTAACATCATCTTCTATATCATCAATTTGATAATTCATTTTCTCATGAACATCTATAGCTATCTTATCTGCATTAAGTTCACTACCTTGCAATAATTTAATAATTAATAATAATTTCATAATCTGTACTAGTATAATTATCAACTAGACTTATGGTTTGGTTACCTAAATATGGTAGATTTTGTCTACTCTTACTATTTGACTTTCTGATAAAGAAAAAGTAAGTTTTTACTTTGATATCTTGATTATGGAAAAACTTCACATAACCATTTTGATAAATATTATATTGTTCTGATATCTGACATAAGCTTGTGGGTTAAATTCCCAAAAACCAATTAATCTTAGGTATTTGCAATCTCCATATGTACCAGGTTTTGTCAACTATGGACTGCCACCAGTCTTTTGCAGCTACATATAGAAAATTATTAGACAATCAAATTTTCCCTTCTGGACATGGGGCACAAAGAAAACAACTCCAAACTATTTAGAGATTCTAAATGATTTTCCATAATCCCCTTGCACTGGTTTTATTCTCAGAAATCTTATGTCCATGGAATTATCTCTATCCAACTTTTTTTTACCTGATTGGCAACTTTTAATATGTTTGGCTTCCTGGCATCTAGTTAACTTCTCTATAGTTAGTTATAACATATTTCCTGTTCTCTTCTCTTCTAGTATTCAATGCTAAATCTATTTCGTAAAATTTTATTATACTATTTCCTTCTTAAATCTTTAAGTTTTTCAATTTATCATTATTTCTGACTTGAATCATTTTACATTTTGAATAAATGCCTGATATTAAACCATTCAATTTTATTTTATCAAGGAAACTATCTACATAATTCTTTTGCTTACCTTTCAATTTATCATACCATGAACAGCCTAAGTATTTTACATCTTTCCATTTGTCATAATTGCTTACTTCAATTTCTTCAATTATTTCTTTATTTGATCTATTAATTCTTTTTCCAATAACTTAAACTTTTCTCCCACTTAAAATCAATATCTTTGATCCTAAATTTCACTAGATCTTATATTCTGTAAATTTTTCTCTTCCTATTCCCAACTTTTTTTTCAATTCTAGAGTGATTTTATCTATCTTCTTTTACTTCTGTTCTTAAAATTTCAAACTTACTTTCCATTAGTTCCATTTGATTCTGAATACCTTTAACACCATTACCTAAAGCTTCATATAAATGCTCTATCTTCTCATTGATTTCATCTATATTAAGTGACTATTGTTTTATAGCTTCTTTACCCTGAACTTGGAGGGTTTGAATATTCTTATGAATGTATCCCTTTAATTTTTCATGTATTTACTCTTTTACTACTCTATAACTTTCTCTTTAGTTGCAAACTTTTCATTTAACTCTTCAAATTTTTTCTCTAAATCTCTCTTTATAAACTTAATGACTTGCTGATTTTCTACTATACCTTTTCATGAATTCTAACTTCTCAACCAGTACTTTATTACTTTCTTGTAATTCTTTGCTTAAAGATTTATTACTTCTAATTTTCCACTCAAATCTTCTCTTAAAAATTTACTAATCTTTTCTAACTTTATATTCAAAGATTCTCTCAAAGATTTGTTATCTTCTTCTGACTTTTTACTATTCTCTTCTATCTTTTCACTAAAAAATTTACTATTTTCTTTTAACTTTTCATTTATAGATTTGCTAAAAGATTCATTTATTTTCATCATCGTCAATGCAAAAAAATTATCTAAACTTTTCTTCTCTTCCACCTCAACAATTTTCTTTTCTTCTATAACTTCACATTGAATATCCTTTCTTATTTCTCTATCTTCCCTATGATTCATCTTTTTTGTTTCCATCTTTATTTTCACCTCCAACATCTCCTTTAAATCTTGTTCTTGAACAGAACAAATATTTTCTTGTCTTTCAATTCCACTGATTTTGGAAAAAAAATTCTCTTTTTTTTCCAGTAAAGCACTATGCTGACATTTGAAATACGACTTAATTCAACTTCATAAAGAAATAATCTACTAGGCTATGTCAACATTCAATAACTCCCTCAAATAACTTGATAAAGCAGTTATATTTCACTTTTATTATATCTATTATTAGATACCATAAACAATATTTATTACTATTTATTTACAATGATTTTCTTTTTCCACCATCATCACCACAACCACCACAAAAAATGTCAATACATAACCATGATACTATATTTCAGATTTGCCTATTGATCACAGAGCCATACTAAACTAGCCTATAATTAATATTTTAACAAAATAAAAAATAAATAAATTTAAAAATTATATTTAATAATTCAATTAACACATTAGGCATTTTCCTTTGTAAATCAATCATGATATTCAATGATTAGTTTACTAATTGAGCAACACATATGGGTGCCATAAGGGGGTTTAAATACTGTGTTTTTTTCAATAGGTGATAGGACCCAAAGCAGATGTGGCAAGTCACTAAATTAGGCTATACTGGAATTCTATCTAATACCATTTAATATATCTGCCATTTCCCACTCTATTTAATCCATTATAATGATTATACTTAGGAAATACTGTGTCCACTTTAACATTATTAAATAATTCCAAATAGAGTGTACTCAATTATAACAAATGTGAGACTCATCTTCCTATAAACAGATCACATCCTTTTAACATTAAACATACAAAAATATTTATTCAATGGCATGACAATACCCAGACACTCCTCCTTATTAAGTATCCAATTACTCTCATGACTAATAATAATATCCAAATGAATATAATAACACATTTATAGCAATTACAGTTTAATTAGATTACTCAATAAATTAGATTATCATTTGTTGTATATAAAATTGTTATTCTTATTGTTTCGGATAACTAAGATTGGCAATAATCATAAGAATAATTTTATCATAAGGAGATCTCAGGATAATTATTGATTTTTATTAATTTTTCATACTATCTATAAAATATCAAGGTTTTTACTGATCTCCATGGGTAGTGCACAAATTAAGAAAGGCTTATAATTTAAATCTATGACAACAATTATATTAGTATCTTCCTTTTATATGTATCTTTATACTTTAAATTAATATTATCATACAATGAGTAAGTAGAGTTAAATACTTTCAAAAATAAATTATTCATAAGTTAAATTCATATCAATAAACATACTTTAATAATTGGCAATGTTATCTATGACCTATGTGATCATGGGTGCTTAGTTAACTGTTAGCTTGTTCTAAACTGGATTGATTTCTCATTTTAATTTCAACCGGTATACTTTGGGTTCATGTGATGTAGTGACAATGACCCCCCCCTCCAATGCAACATTTAGAACTTACTTACAAAACAAAATAAACATTCCAATTAACAAGCAATTTCAAAATAACAGTTATAATAAAGTTGTGTACCTACATACTATAATAATAATATAAACAATTGAAAAATGATTAATATTCTGGATGTTTACAATAAAACAAAATTAATACCCTCTCATATGATCAGGTGTTGTTGTTTTATTTCCCATTAGAAATCATCATCTTTGCTTTCAATTTGTATATCTAACACACACCCCATTGCCTCTTCATTAAATATATATTGTCAACTATGTTTATTATATATGTATATTATTAACCTAAACATTGTTCGTATTTATTTATTTTCAATAAATATGACTATTTAACAAAACATAAAAATATTAAAATAATTAATAAGATATTTAACTGAATCAAATCATTGATGAATTCCATTATTGATTAATTTAACCCCTCCCCTCAATTATAATAATAACTTATAAACTAGGACATATACAAACATTATGAATAAGTTTTCCCTTTTTAAACTACAAGCTCTAAAAAAAACTTTAACTTTTCCTGGCGTTCTAATCATTCCACACCATATAGATCGGTTATATAATGATATTATTATCACTTTTGTTCTCTTCTTTCTCTGAAGATTATTATGATTCCAAAATTCACAAGGCATTGGGTTATTGACAATATAGTAATTCTGTTTTCTTTACTAATAGAAGATTATATTTGGCTTGCCTTATCCATTTTAGATAAGAGATACTTCCATCTATACTAGCAAACTGCTATCATTCTGTACGGACATTCTTATGATTTCCATCAAACAAATATCATTCAACATAGTTTCTTTTTAAAACTCTACAGAATATGATATTCCCACCAGTACTGTTTACAGTTAGTTATTTCTCCATCAAATTTATTTCAATCAGGCTTTTAGATTTAACTTTAATGACAGTGTACACTTTTCCATTCATACACTGTTCTATTCTCAGCTATTACTAATTTCGACAGATTTTTACAAATGTATACTTAGCTAGGCCAAGAAATTGCTTTTCTTTTCTTTGTCCTTCCCTGGGACTTTAACTGTGTCCACTTATTTTGATGACTCTGCAGCATGATTACTCCCTTTGGTTTATCATTGAAATTCATTTTAAATTCAGCGCTATTATGGTTTTCCTTCAGTGAGTATATTTGTTACTGACAGTTTAATGTGCACATATGATTCATCTTAGACTATTTTCTCAATGTAATGATTTCCAAGAGATTTTTACAAATTATTGATTGTTGTTTTCCCAGCAGAGATTAATTAAGTTACTCAATCATTTTCACATGAAAGAAAGTTATGGAAGAGGGAGCTTGAAAAACTGAGTTCAAATCTCCTCTAATTACAACTAGCTTAAGGATATACATGTATTTAAATATATTAATCAGTGGATGAATCTTTTGAAAAAAAAAGCTGAAAGGATTACATTTATTAGTTAATAAGAAAGATTGAGTCATTTGAAAGAAACCTTAACTATCCCGATCGAGGGAGTAATGCCACAAGTTTAGAAGAACGTGAAATGCCGCGATTTTATCTACGTTATTATTGCTATTTTTTGTTTTAAAAAAATAATCTCGTTGTAATAAGATTCTCATAAACTTTTATATATATTTATTGTCACTCACTATTTATTTAGTATTATTTAATTATGTGAGTTAATATTGGTAAACATTTAAATTGTAGGATTAAACTACATTTACATAAATATAATAATTCTGATTACGTAACTGCAGGCTTCTAATGTAAATATTTATTTTATTAACATTTACATTTTATAATTATACGAAGTTAAGATGGAGTAGCTCATTATTTAAATAAGACCACTATTATTGGACTTTGTGAAGTTAGAAGAAAAGGTGAAGAGACAATTGATTTAACAAGTGGACATATATTCTATTATAAAGGCACAAATATTGGAAATACAAGTGGAGTAGGATTCATTATAAATAAAAAGTGGAAGAACAATATTGTGGAGATTGATGGTGTATCAGACAGAGTGGCAAGATTAGTTATACAACTTAATAGCAGATACCAAATGTAGATAATTCAAGTTTATGCCCCAACAAGTTCTCATAGTGATGAAGTAGTAGAAGATTTTTATATGGATGTACAAAAGGCTTTTGATCAGAGTAAACAACATTTTAAAATTGTTATGGGAAACTTTAATGCTAGAATTGGTAAACAAATGAAAGTGCTGTAGGTAATTTTGGTTATGGAATAGAAATGAGAGAGGACATAGACTTGTGGAGTTTGCAGAAAAAGAAAAACTTTATATTATGAATTCATTTTTTGAGAAAAATGTTAAAAGGAAATGGACATGGAAGCATCCAAATGAAGGTACAGCAGAATTGGATTATATTTTGACTAACAGAAAATACATATTTCAAGATTGTAATGTTCTTAATAAATTTAACACAGGAAGTGATCATCGATTAGTAAGGTGTAAGTTACGTGTTAATGTAAAACTAGAGAGACAAAAATTATTAAGAAAAACAATATTTACAGTTGATATTCCTAATCTTCAGAAACATTCTAATGAACTTAAATTAGAACTTACAAATAGGTTTCAAGTGTTAGGAGATTTTGAACATGATTCAGATTTGAATGAAATTAATATGAAAATAACTGATACACTTTTAAAAACTGCAACAAACATAGCTGGTAGAAAAAAGCAGCAATTGACTAATAAAATTTCTACTGAGACTAGAGAATTTATGAAGAAAAGAAAGAATATGAAGATATACAAAAATGATGCATTAAAAAGAATTGAATATCTTGAATTTTGTAAAGTAGTGTGGAAAAGAGTTGAAAATGATACAAGAAAGTATAACTGTGAACTAGCAAGAAAAGCTGTAGAAGAAAATAAAAGTCTTAAGAATGTAAAACAACATTTTGGTATTGGTAGGAAATTTATATCTGCAATAAGAAAAAAAAGATGGAATTATTACTAAAAAGAGAGATGACATCATGAAATTGGTAGAAAATTTTTATCAAGAATTATATAGTAATAAAGAACAAGTACCTCCTATATATATTACATCTCCCGAATTGCCCAGAATTTTAAATTAAGAAGTGAGAAATGCAATTAAATGTATGAAGAAAGGAAAGGCTCCAGGTAATGATGGAATTATAATTGATATATTAAAAGAAGCAGGTGAAGAAACAGAAATTTTTTTAGCAAAGTTATATACCAAATGTCTAAATGATAAAGATGTACAGGATAATTGGAAGAATGCAGTAATAATATTAATATTTAAAAAAGGTGATAAAGAAGATATTGAAAATTACAGACCTGTCAGCCTTTTATCAGTTTTATATAAAATTTTTACCAAGATAATTACAACTTGTCTACAGAGAACATTGGATTTCCACCAACCAAGAGAACAAGCTGGATTCAAAAGTGGTTTTAGTACAGTAGATCATATTCAGGTATTGAGAGAAGTTATAGAAAGGACAAATGAATATGAGTTGTCATTATGTTTTGGATTTGTAGATTATGGAAAGGCATTTGATTCTATAAACATTTCTTCAATGATTATAGCATTGGATCATCAAGGTATAGATCCAGGATATTGTCATATTTTAAAGAATATTTATAAAAATGCAACAACAACAATTAGATTACATAATGATACTGGGAAAGTCAGCATTGAGAAAGGTATAAGACAAGGTGACTCCATATCTCCAAAACTTTTTACAGCAGTGCTGCAAGAAGTATCTTGTGGATTAAAATGGGAAACTAAAGGAGTGAAAGTAAATGGAGATTATTTAAGTCATTTAGATTTCACAGATGATGTAGTTGTTTTTGCAAATAATGCTTCAGAGCTGCAGGAAATGTTGCAGGAGTTAGCAGATGAAAGTAGGAACTAAAGATAAATGTTAAAAAGACTAAAGTAATGTTTAATCGATTTGCTCAAAATATAAAAATAAAGATTGATTATGATGAATTAGAAGCAATTAACAGTTACAAATACCTTGGTCAGATTATTAATACAGATGGAAACATAATGGAGAAAATTAATCATAGAATTAAACTTGGAGTGCTTTTGGTAGAAATAACTTGATACTAAAAGGAAATATGCCTATGGGTTTGAGAAGGAAGGTTTTTAACAAATGTTTTTTTTACCAGTTCTTACTTATGGATCTGAGATTTGGACACTCAATAAAAGAGCAATACAGAGACTTCAGACCACTCAAAGAAGTAAGACGAGATGTATGTTGGGAGTAACAAGAAGAAATCGAAAATGCAATGTATAAATAAAAGAACAAGCAGGTGTTACTGACCTCATGGTTGCAGAAAGGAGTCTTGGAGGCCTTAAAAAGACCGAGCAGAGCAAATTCCTAATGTCCACTCCATATGTTCTTGTTGTTGCAGCTGTTATTACTATGTGATTATTCATATAGTATACAAACATGAATGGGCTGCTCACCAACACGCATTAGCCAGTGTGGTGAGTTTATTGGCTTTTTACTTCTGAGTTTAAGATCAAGAAACACCATGGTCTTTCTTCTCAGTGCCTGATAAAGCAGAATGAATGTTTGTGTAAATGATAAATATTTTTCTAATACATATATACAATTATGACAGACAAAAATAAAGCATGGCCTTTATTCCCAGGAGGCTGTAAAGTCACCAACCAAGGCAGCGGTTGGTGGCCGAAGGCGGAGGGTGCTAAGAATCCCCTGATTGTGGATCCAGACTGCCATTTGATGATGACTTTTTATTTAGGTACTTACAACTGCAGATCACTTTCAAGTGAAGGAAGATTGCAAGAATTAGAAGAACTGTCTTATATTAAATGGGACATTATTGAACTTTGTGAAGTTAGAAGAAAAGGTGAAGAAACAATTGATTTAAATAGTGGACATATAGTCTATTATAAAGTCACACATATTGGAAATGCAAGTGGAGTAGGATTCATTATAAATAAAAAGTGGAAAAACAATATTGTGGAGATTGATGGTGTATTAGACAGAGTGGCAAGATTAGTTATACAACTTAATAGCAGATACCAAATGTAGATAATTCAGGTTTATGCCCCAACAAGTTCTCATAGTGATGAAGTAGTAGAAGATTTTCATATGGATGTACAAAAGGCTTTTGATCAGAGTAAACAACATTTTAAAATTGTTATGGGAGACTTTAATGCTAAAATTGGTAGACAAATGAAAGATGAAATTGCTGTTGGTAATTTTGGTTATGGTAATAGAAATGAGAGAGGACATAGAGTTGTGGAGTTTGCAGAAAATGAAAAACTTTATATTATGACTTCATTTTTTGAGAAAAATTTTAAAAGGAAATGGACATGGAAGCATCCAAATGAAGGTACAGCAGAATTGGATTATATTTTGACTAACAGGAAATACATATTTCAAGATTGTAATGTTCTTAATAAATTTAACACAGGAAGTGATCATCGATTAGTAAGGTGTAAGTTATGTGTTAATGTAAAACTAGAGAGACAAAAATTATTAAGAAAAACAATATTTACAGTTGATATTCCTAATCTTCAGAAACATTCTAATGAATTTAAATAAGAACTTACAAATAGGTTTCAAGTGTTAGGAGATTGTGAACATGATTCAGATATGAATGAAATTAATATGATAATAACTGATACACTTTTAAAAACTGCAACAAAGATAGCTGGTAGAAAAAAGCAGCAATTGACTAATAAAATTTCTACTGAGACTAGAGAATTTATGAAGAAAAGAAGGAATATGAAGATATACAAAAATGATGTATTAAGAAGAATTGAATATCTCAAATTTTGTAAAATGTTATGGAAAAGAGTTGAAAATGATATAAGAAAGTATCACTGTGAAATAGCAAGGAAAGCTGTAGAAAAAAATAAAAGTCTCAAGAATGTCAAACAACATGTTGGTATTGGTAGGAAATTTATATCTGCAATAAGAAAAAAAGATGGAATTATTACTAAAAAGAAAGATGACATCATGAAATTGGTAGAAGATTTTTATCAAGAATTATATACTAATACAGAACCAAGTACCTCCTATATCTATTACATCTTCCGAATTGCCCAGAATTTTAAATGAAGAAGTGAGACATGCAATTAAATGTATGAAGAAAGGAAAGGCTCCAGGAAATGATGGAATTATAATTGATATATTAAAAAAAGCAGGTGAAGAAATAGAACCAATTTTAGCAAAGTTATATACCAAATGTCTAAATGATAAAGATGTACCGGAAGGTTGGAAGAATGCAGTAATAATATTAATATTTAAAAAAGGTGATAAAGAAGATATTAGAAATTACAGACCTATCAGCCTTTTATCAGTTTTATATAAAATTTTTACCAAGATAATTACAACTCGTCTACAGAGAACTTTGGATTTCCACCAACCGAGAGAACAAGCTGGATTTAAAAGTGGTTTTAGTACAATAGATCATATCCAGGTATTGAGAGAAGTCATAGAAAGAACAAATGAATACGAGTTGTCATTATGTTTTGGATTTGTAGATTATGAAAAGGCATTCAATTCTATAAACATTTCTTCAGTGATTAAAGCATTGGATCATCAAGGTATAGATCTAGGATATTGTCATATTTTAAAGAATATTTATAAAAATGCAACAGCAACAATTAGATTACATAATGATACTGGAAAATTCAACATTTAGAAATGTGTAAGACAAGGTGACTCCATATCTCCAAAACTTTTTACAGCAGTGCTGCAAGAAGTATTTTGTGGATTAAAATGGGAAACTAAAGGAGTGAAAGTAAATGAAGAGTATTTAAGTCATTTAGATTTCGCAGATGATGTAGTTGTTTTTGCAAATAATGCTTCAGAGCTGCAGGAAATGTTGCAGGAGTTAGAAGATGAAAGTGGAAAAGTAGGACTAAAGATGTTTAATCAATTTACTCAAAATATGAAAATAAAGATTGATTATGAAGAATTAGAAGAAGTTAACAGTTACAAATACCTTGGTCAGATTATTAATACAGATGGAAACATAATGGAGAAAATTAATCATAGAATTAAACTTGGTTGGAGTGATTTTGGTACAAATATGCCTATGTCTTTAAAAAGGATGGTTTTTAACAAATGTGTTTTACCAGTTTTTACTTATGGATCTGAGACTTGGACATTTAATAGAAGAGCAATACAGAGACTTCAGACCACTCAAAGGAGAATGGAGAGATGTATGTTGGGAGTAACAAAAGGAGATCGAAAACGCAATGTATGGGTAAGACAACAAACAGGTGTTACTGACCTTATTGAAAAAATTAAAAGATTGAAATGGAGTTGGGCTGGACATATTGCTAGAAGAGATTATAATAGATGGACAATTGAAATTTTAAACTGGATTTCAAGAGATTGTAAAAGACCCAGAAAGAGACCACATGTGAGATGGATGGATGAAATAAAAAAATGTGCAAGAGTGTTGTGGAGATGTGAAGCTAAAGATCGGAGTAGATGGATTAAATTTGGGGAGACCTTCATCCTGCAGTGGATTGATAATGGTTGATGATGATGATGACTGACCTCATTGAAAAAATTAAAAGATTGAAGTGGTGTTGGGCTGGACATATTGCTAGAAGAGATGATAATAGATGGACAATTGAAATTTTAAACTGGATTTCAAGAGATTGTAAAAGAACCAGAAAGAGACCACATGTGAGATGGATGGATGAAATAAGAAAGTGTGCAGGGGTGATGTGGAGAAGTGAAGCTAAAGATCAGAGAAGATGGATTAAACTTGGAGAGATCTTCATCCTGCAGTGGATTGATAATGGTTGATGACTAAAAAAGTCAGACAAAGGCCTTGAACGTTAGTAATCATGTGATGTTGCATTTCTACAGCTGTTGGTCTTTAACGTTTTAAAAAATGGGAAGGAAATTGTAGGAAATAATGTTGAAAATGAAGATAATTTTAAAAGTATTTAACGAAGAAAAAGTAAAAATAGTTGCTGTTTTTCTGATTTTAAATTACAGATTGTTATGTCCGGACTCCTTAAATAAACAGAAATCAGGGCTTCAAAAGAAAGAATCGGAACAAAATCATAAATCAATAAAAGGCCATCAGAGCCTAGTTTAATCCAAATATTCAATACAGTAAGATTAAATAATAATTTATTTAGTAAAAATTTGAAATAACAATTAACTTATAGTGCAAATTTTGCTGACCTCCACTCTGGCTTACCATTTAATCACTTTTTTAAACAATTCTCTGAAGTATCTAATTTCTATTTTAAGGCTGCTGTTATAGAAATAATGTTTTTCTATTATCTAAAAGTTTCTTTTGTGCTTTGTATCTAACAACCTGATTAGTGTTTTTTAATTTTATATTGTGTAACTTTATACATGAACATTTTTCTATACGTTAAATGTATGTATGTGTGAATAGCTAATGCACATTCCGCTATTGCTCTTAACTGAGCCAAAGCATTATTCTCTCCAGAATCCCACATACAATATAAAAGAAATGGGCAGTTATTCATTTATGACTATTTTCCATGTATACTGTTGGGACATTGTTTTAGTGTTTATCAGTTGACGTATTCCCAGACATACATTTTCAGTTATATTCACAATTAGAGTAATTTGAGAATCTATATAATTTTAGTACAGTATAATCTATTTACCAAGTGACTGCATGTATACAGTTTATTTACATATAATTAACATAATGAAAATTGTTTGAATTGAGTAATATCATGGTGAAGTGTCATAAAGTATACAAGATGTGTATGTTATCACAATGCTACTTATAAATATTTTGCTTCAAATGCTTATGCTGAGCAACTTTCTCAATAATCCTGATTGACTCAGGATAATATAGGATACCCCCTTCATTTGATTGTGAAGGCCTTAAACTCAATGGAAGAAATTTGTCATTATCTGATATTAGGTTTCTGGTAGTCCAAATTTGACTTGGAACAACTTTCATAGTTCATGTGCGTTCCCACTTTTTGGCCAAGAAGACTATTTGTGGTATTGAATTGTCATGGATTGACATGATTTGCAGTTTTATATATAACATTTCAATTTTTATATGAATGTTAGGTCACTATACACAACTGGACACTAGGGTTTCAGCTTTATGGCAAAACATCCCTTGTGAAATACTTCCAAAATTTTAGTTTATTTTCGAGATGAAATTATTTTATTACCAACTGTTAAATAACTTTGATTAATTGATAGTTGCTCCTATGAATTCCACAAGCATGTATAAAGACTTTTAGATTATTTACTGAGTGATTTATTTTTTATTCGATTCATAAACATCTGACAGACTATTGGATTTAGTCCAAAATGCTATGGTTTTACAATTTAGCAATTTTGGCTCTCAGTAGTCTACATAATTTATTGCTATCTTGCTGGGTTTTTTTCTTATATTAAATATGTGAGATAATATGTCCACATATTTTATTTCTAAATAGTTATTTATATACTGATAACAGATTATACTAGTGAGTCAGTCTAAACCCTAAATGATTTAGTACAGCCTTTTTATTTGAAAATATTCCTAATAGTGGTTACTGACCTGGTGATTATAATTTTTTTTTCATTCTTTGACATTGTCCAGATGTGAATTTCTAAAGTGTGACTAAGTTCTATTCTGATCCTGTAATATGACACATTTAGTATTAAGGTTATGTCCATCCAAAGTATTATTAAAATGAACCATTAAATGTCTAAATGTTAGCAATATTTTTATCTCTTGAGAAATATTCTCTTGTGGTTCCTTCCAAATCCATGTCTGACTGATGCAAATCGTATAAGGATGTGAAAATTCTCAAAAAAAGAATTACCAAAATGAAGCTTTTCATTTCTTGATCTCTGAGCATTCCTGATTACTTTGAGGATCAGGCCTTATCCTTGCACTTGTAATATTATAGTCCAGAATCATAAATTCTTTTACATTCCAAATGCATTTTTCAGAGTTCAATGTAACTTCAAATTTTGAGAATCATTCACATAAAGTACACAAAGATTTTACTGAATTAAACATTACTAGAACAACATTAAACTATGGGACAACCTTATCCATTCAATTTAATAGCTCATCTGTTTTGGTTTGAAAATGATTGGAAAAATCATTGTTCCAAAGGAAAGGTAATGATGAATAAAACCTTATGGTTATGATTATAATAGTCAGCAGGTTTGCCATTTTCTCTGGTACAAGTATGTAGTGAAAAGCAGTGTTCAAATCTGGTTTTGATAAAAATTTTGATGATCCATTCCAAATTCACTAGAATGTCTCCATGTATACAGAATTGTTATAAACAGAGTAATCAATGGATGCCAGAAGGCTTGTGCATAAAATCCCTATCTAGTGCCTACTCATCCAATATCCCCAGACTAGTTTCTGGCTTGTGTCCATCATCAGTGAGGACCCTTGGATCTGAGAGCACTTCACCTAGATCTTAGGATCTAATGCAACCCTCCAGCAGCCACCTTTTCACTCTACTTTACTACAAAACTATGAGAATGAAATTGAAAACAATAATATTTTCAATCTAAGCTCAATAGCTTATATAGTCACATGGGTCTGAACTCAATTCAGCACCCATACATTTTGGTGTCTTTGGCTCTTATTATTGTTATAGTTATTTTGTAATAATAATGATGGGAATGGTCTATTCTGAAATTTCAGTAACTGTTAACACCTTCTTTACTAGATATCTAAAGCTATTGCATTGCATGTGAAGAGATCTTCCACAACTTACAAATGAACAGGTTTTACTCCCTTTTAGAACTTGATTTTAACAATTATAGTATTTTATATAAATGCAATTTATCCACTCCTTTGAACACTTTTCAGCAAAAACCTTTTATTGTACCTATATGCATATAGAGTTACATTTGAACTATCCAGCAGTCTTCTTCAGAGCTAATTTTATTTAAATTTTGACTCTAAAGAAAACTGCAGTACAGTTGAAATGTAATTGTGTATGCATATAGATACAATAAAAGGTTTTTGCTGAAAAGTATTCAAAGTAGTAAATAAATTGCATTTATATAAGATATTACAGCAAAATAAAGGAAATAGTGAATTTGGTCATATTTCTGAAATATAATATTTATCTCTTCCTGGTTAGATAATTTAGGAAATTTAGTCTATATTTCACTTTCAATAATGATTTTATTGGTCTTTATGAATAAGGGAACAAATCATTCTCTTCTAATATGGAATTTAAATTGTCTTTTGTAATACATTTAATTTTTATTTCAATAATTATTAATCTTGATTGTTATTTTAACTGCAATGATGATAACAATGAGATTTCCATTTGTCTTTTTGGCTCTTAATTATGTCTTTGCTAATTTAGGGCTGTTTTTCATATTTTTAGTTAATGTACATTTTGTCTTAAACATGATGGACAGCCAACTCATTCATCTACATTCTTTGCTATAGATTTATTACAAATTTGTGTTGAGCCTTATTGATTTCACTGTTTTATCTAAGTTCATTTTGGGGAAATTTTTGTTCATATCTTATTTTGTTTTTAGTATGATAGACTGTGGCTAGGGGTCATATTTCCACAACTTTTACATTTGTATTTTTCCACTTGTGCTTTTGTGCTATGTGCTCTGCATTTTTCCAACGGTAGCATTCTAATTTTATTTTTGCAGTTTTCTCTTCAAATTGTTATTTGTTTTGGATTTTCTGCTGCACGAGATAAAAGAAACATTTTTATATGACTTTGAAATCATTTGTGCACAGGGCATTTTTGATGGCTTTCACACATGATAGTTGAGATATGGTAATAGTTGCAGTTGTTGTTTTTCTTTACTCATATTCTGCAGAAATTGTTTCTCCATACATATTATTTTTTGCCAGTTCAATATTGATTTTATTGATCTCTATGCATAAGGAAACAAATCATTCTCTTCTAATATGGAATTTAAATTGCCTTTTGCAAAAAATAAATTAACTTTTTCATCAGTTATTAATCTTGATTGTTATTTTAATTACAATGATAATAACAATGAGATTTCCATTTATCCTTTTGGCTCTTAGTTATGTTTTTGTTGATTTAGGGTTGTTTTTCATATTTTTAATTAATGTGGTCCATTCTGTCTGAACCATGCAGGATACTCACTTCCTCTATCTATTTTCTTTGCTATAGGTTTATTACAAATTCATGCTAGTCTTCTTGATTTTACTGCTAGTCTCACTTTATCTAGTTTCACTTTTGGCAAATTTTTTGTTTATACCTTATGTGTTTTAAGTATGATAGACTGTGGCTATATACTTTGTTTTCACAACTTTTATATTTTGCACTTTTCACTTACACTTTTGTGCTTTGCATTTCTGCAGTGGTATCATTCTAATTTTATTTTTGTAGTTTCTTCATGCATTTGTTATTTGTTTGGGATTTTCTGCTGCATTTGATTGATGAATACTTTTATATGACTTAGAAATTATTTGTACGCAGTGCAACTTTTGATGTCTTTTGCATATGACAGTTAAGATATGGCAGTTTTTCATTGGTCATGTTCCACAAAAATTGTTTCAACAAACCTTCCTCCAAGTAATCTCTATACACACAGTGATATCAAATTCCTGGATTCTCAACTGTAGTATTGCCATTCTATTATTGGTCAACCATGCTTTGATGTATTATTCTATTTTTTTTTTAAAATTTAATTTCAATTTTAAAGAAGTATCATACTGTGTACTACCTAGTTTTAATTTAATGTTCCTTTACCTTCCCAAATTCTCCAACCATGCCAACTTATGTATATCTGCTCTCATCAAAGAAATTTCACTCAAGACATCAAAAGGAAAAATTTAATGAAAATCTAAATCAAAAAGTGTAATATAATAAGGCTAAATATTGATAATTTATTACATATAATGTTTTGACTAATATTTAATTTATAGTATAATATCAATAGACAACTACTTACAAATATATAGTTCAACCAGAAGATTTACTAAAACCATAGTTAAGACTGAGATGGTTTTTAAATGTTTATACATTTCACTTCTGATCTACAACTAGGCTGCACTTGTTATTGAAGTCTGCCCAGGTTTTCTTCTCTCTAGATGTTGTTCTACTTTGTTGCACTCATCTGTTTCCTGGCTTGAATACTGTTTTACAAATATTATTTAGTTTTGTTAATTTCTGTTATATAGAAAGTGTTTTTTTATTTCTTTTTAATAGTTAAAGCTTTACTTCATTAGCATATAAAATCCATAATATATATATATATATATATATATATGATGGATTTGTATTGTTTAAAATAATAATATATATATATATATATATATATATGAGCTATTCAGATTAGATGTTTTTGAATTTTGCATCCCTTCCATTACTAATCCCCTGTAATTATTATTCTTACACAATTTTATATAAATCTTATTTTAAGTTTTTAACATATATATATACATTTGGTATATTAAAATGTGTGTGTGAATTGCTTAGTTGTATGTAATTCTGGTATTGTTGTTTACTGAACCACAGCAGAAATCATATTATACCGTACATGTAAAATTTGCAAATTATTTCTAATGAAATCTTAACCAGAATAAAATTAAAATTTATTATTCAAAAAAAGGCAGAAAACTTAAAAACAAGAACTAATTAAAGTTACTGATAAAATTCAGTTACGGCTAAATTCAATCAAGATTGTTAATTTAAATGTAATTAATAAGTTAATAAATTGAAAATGAAAAACATGGTTCAAAGATAAAAAGTAAGTGAAGCTTCTTTGCCTTTTCTTGAAAGAATGCTATAAAAGAGAAAAAAAGAAAAGGAAAGCATATACTAGACATTATTGACATTGTATTAATTTTAAAAATGCAGTCCTAGCTTTGATATTCAGTGAGAATCCACACCCATGCTCATATTACACTTAGTCCTATTTAAAAGTATTTTAATTTTTTCTAAAAAAAAGCTTTTATTCATTAAAAGAAAAATTTTAACATTCAAGAATAATTACTTGTCATGAAATATATATATGTAAACGTGTATATAACTTCAGTATTTAGTGGTGGTATGATGATTTACTGTGCAGCCCACATTAAATATTCAGTATTGGTCATTATTTTCTTTCATATCATAGTAATGACACATAATGAAATAAAAGTTGGAATTTAAGGCAGAGATGACAATGTTTATTACTCTTTGCATAGGAACATCTCTATGCCAGTTATTCACAAATTGTTTGCTAACAGCCAATGTTTCTAAATCTTACACATAAATACATTTCTGTAGTTTTGCCTTTTTTACAATATGATGTCTCTGCCAAAAATTATCAGTTTTTGATTCATTGTTGCACATTTGGCTCGTGTATTTGTACCAGCAATTGTTTGTAATCATAAATAAAAAGTAAGTGCTTTGTTAATTAAATAATTATCTGGTTATGTAAATAATAACTGTTCATGGGTAAAAAAAAAATTGATGACAACACAAGTCACTGAAAAAAAAATTCAAAAAGAAATACCTGCTTATGAAACTAGAAAATCAGAAGATGATGAAAGTGTTTCAATGTGTTTTCAATCAGAATGAACTAAAGTAGTTAGAAAAATGTGATCCTGACTATTTGAAATTTATATTTTTTATTGAGCAATGATAAAGAATATCCCCAATGTGTTATTTGCTGTGAAATTTTTGCGAATGAGACTGTGTTCAATCAAATTACTTCAACATTTCACAACAAAACATGCAGCTGTAAAATAACAATACACTTTATTTTTTTGAAAATAAACTGAAAGATTAAATATTTTTAAAATATATACTTTCTGATTTTACTAGTATTAATGAAAAAGATATGCATGCCTCTTATTGGTTTGAGAATTGCCCAAACTAATAAGCCTGACACAATGAGTGACTTCCAATGGTAAAAGATAGAATTATGTTTGATGAAAAATATATTAAAGAAATTCAATCAATTTGCTTCCCAATAATAGTTGTATGAAAAATTGATGAAATGTCCAAATGAATCAATCAGCTTTTCAACAGAATTAAAGTGAGTAACTTTACAGTTGAATGAATCAACAGATGTACAAGTCTTTTCCAATCTTTTATTCATTTTATATGGAACAATGAACCAGAAGAAGATTTATTATTAGTTTGTGAATCAATTAGTCGTATCTGGTAAGAAATTTTGGAATTCTTAATATTTATATCAAATCAAAGAAGTTATCATGGCTGGATTGTGTGTATATGCATGGATGATGCACAAGCCATGTGTCAAAAAAAGTATTGTCCCATGTTCTCAAACCTTAATTCAAATGCATCTTGGACTCATTGCAGTCTTCATAGAGGTGTTTTAGTGTCTAAAACCATATCAGAACATTTAATGAATATTTTAAATACTGTCATGAAATTGTAACTTCGTAAAGAGAAAGTTGTTAAATTCATGCTTATTTGGAAAATTGTGCAAAGAAATGTTTCTACAAATATCGTTTGCTTTCCAAAGAACATTTCCTGTCAATCAGTAAAGTACAAACAACACTTGTTGAACTTCATGAGGAAGTTACAATATTTTTGAATCATCAAAACGATCACAAAATCTTTGCATGATGAAAACTGTGTTATGGATCTTAGCTATTTTCCAGATAGATTTTTGAAAGTAAAACAAATTAAATTCATATCATCAAGGAATTGAAGGAGTTGATATATTTATAGTACATGAAAAAAATTGAGGATTTGTGAAAAAATGTTACTTATGGGGGGGAAAATATTAAAAATAAAGTATGATTGATTTGAAATATTGAAAATTATTATGGAAAGTGCTGAGACCAAACAACATAACTTCACATTTAGATTTTTTGAATTAAAATTTTGATTAGTGCTTTAGTGAAAAAAGACAAAAAATGTAAAGAAAAAACACCAGGATTGTAAATTCATTTCTGAGTCATGATTTTGCTATTGATATATCAACAGGTCAGGTGAAGAAGTAATTGAATTACGTAAAGCTAATTGTTCAAAAAATTAATACAATTGTGGCTGTCAGTTGAAATTACCCCATTCTTTCTTCAATTGGTTTAAAAATATTGCTTCCCTTGACTATATGTGTGACATTAGATTTTCAGAAATGATAAGAATTAAAAACAAATTTTGAAATAAAAGGCAATTATTAAACACTTTGCATCTGAAAATATCTAATATTAATGTTGGTGTCAACAATGTCATCTATATTTATAGCAAAGAAGCCCGTTCTTTTCATATGCCTCATTATGTATTTGATAAATATAGTTTTAAGTGGGAATATAGAAAACCAATCCATAATATATATGTTTATGTATCTCACTATGCATCTAATAATGAAGAAATGTGTCTGTTATAAGTGGACAACACATAGGATGATTTGATTAGGCCACACATGGGCAGTCAAATGTATCTGGCTTTATCTATATAAGATGATGGCTTACTGACCCAATCGTAAATTATAATGAGTTTCCAGATGGATATCATCAGTCTAATTCCCATTGCTGCTAACGTTAAATCCACAATAGTAATATTTCAAGCTCATATATAACTTTTTATATCTGAGGGCCAGAATATTTTTGTTAGTTTGGGATCATTGTAATATTAAAGACCTGTAACAGCATCATTAGCAACCTTAGTTTGAATTTTTACACTTTAGTAGACATCCAGTTAGTACTGAATCATAGCTTTGATATTCGTGAAACTCATTTGCAATGTTGCACTACTCATCTAACTTGGTGGAATGCATAAATAATATGAGTAAACCAAAAATATATTAAATTTTTTTATTATTAATAACAGTAACATGTTTTCTACATCCTCTCAAACAATGGGTGGTATAACTTGCCAAAGTATGCATTATTAGGTAATGATAATTTACATTATATTTTATGAATTAGGTATATACACACACAAAACAAAATAAAAATGGTTTTATTTCCCAGATGCCCAATCAACCTTTGAATTACATATAATAACACTTTCATTCAATTATGAATTAGATATTTCATGAAATGAATAATATAAATATACACTGTATTCTAGGAAAACAGACATAATATTTAAAATAGGTAGATTATAAAAATTGAAATAGGTTAATGGTTAAGGAATTAGGAAATATATATATAATTAAAATAATCACTTTTTTCTTTAGTTATGTTCATCTTTCATCAGCAGTAAGTTGTTTTATAGAAATAAAACTGACACTCGAATCATTTCAATTGAAACAATCCTTGAGATTATTTTTATTTCCCATTAGTCTACAATGCTATATGATTGTGCTATTAACTGCTATGCACTCTCATAATCCATATCTTTTAACAGGTGTTGAATTTACAGATTAACAAGTTCTATTTTACATAAATAGGTCAGTGTTTTTTTCAGTGGACATTCCTGTGACAGATTTATGTATTTATCATACTTTGGCCGGGATATTATCAGGCAACTTTTTTTCATTTTGTAAGACATATATAAATATGAAGCTGTGATGATGTAATCAAGTTATCTTCTTCATGCTAAATCACTTTTCTTTTAATGAATGCACATTTCATCCTTTGTGGAACATCTTGTGGTCAGACATTTTATTCTAATAAAATTTAAATCATATGTGTATGAAGTCATTATATATTTGAATAATAACAATCTTTATAATATTCCAACTTTTCCCACATAGATTTTCATAATCTTTTAGTCCATTCAGCCAATAAAATGTATCCTATTTGTAAGTTTACACCCATAACATTTTTATTTGCTTATCAAATGTTTTTGAATAACTTAACCACCTTCCTCCAAATTTTATCTCAATTCCATCTCAGTATTGTATTTATCAAAATACAACTTACTCAACCCCTTCTCCTCTACAAATTTTATCAATGGCCTATTCAAATTCAGGAACAGAAACATGATTCATAATGGAAATAAAGAACAGAAAATTATTATCTTAATATGAATTCATTTTAAAACATCACCCTTATATAAATGAAATGCAGTTATTTAAATTCTATTGTGGATTCACGAGCAACTTTGAATCTGTTTTACTTGTTTTTTATTTCTATTTTTATAATTAATTAACAAAAACTTTTTTTTTTACTTTATATACTAAAATATTTGTTTGAGATAAAATGCTAAGACACATACACACTGTTAGAACAAAACTTCATTCTTTAATGACTGATCATTTAGAATTACGAAAAATGTTATTTATAATTGTCACATTGAATGCTTTTATTTTACAATTACGCTTTGCTACAATACCCCCGTGTAACATTGAGGAATGAGATTGTGTTTAACTGCATTAAACAATGTTTGCTTTGACCAATTTCATTTCACATTCTTAAACAATTAATTTTTTCATGTTCAACTGCTTTTACCTGTTACAGATATGATCTTGTGTTATTATGCCATGGTGGCATATCTTGGTCTTATAATTCTTTTGACTCTTCATGATTAATTTGTTTTTTGGGATTGGAATGACCTTTAGAATCTGAAAAGTATTATATACTAATTCCGAATATCATGATGAAAAAGCATCCAATCGCAGCAGAATATCAAGACAGCTATCTTATTTTAATCACAATATGCATCTTACAAATCAGAAAGTGTAATAAAACCAAATTTTTGAAATAATGCTTTGATCATTTCACATTTATAAATCTTGACAGCCCATGATCTATGGCACAGGTCTGCTCATGGCAATTACCTCAGTAGATTCTTGATATCTGTCCCTACTTCTTTGGCAGATAATAGTTTTTATAGCTTTGAATCTTCAATGTTAAGTAGGTGCAGTGCAGAGATATAGAATTTCATGAAGTATCATGAGCACATAGCATCCTCATGCCAATGCTCTAATACTTCATCCATCATACCAAATATAATAAATATATAGCAGTTGACAAAATTCACTTAAATCTCTGCAGAGTTTTTATTGTTTGTAATCATATTATACAGCATCCTGCTTTTGGAAGTTAAGGCTCATGATTAAATCAGTGATATTTACCATGCATGTTGTCCAATTGATCTTTGATTTTTTCCATGATGGCACTTTTTCCATTTCTTTATATGGTGGGATATATTATTCACTTCCCATCTCTAGTGGCATTTATATGATGAGCCATTGTTTTTCTATTATTTTTAATGGAGGTTTAAATCTTACTTTTTCTGTTTCAGGATTGCTACTGTCAAAAGCATTTAACATTTGAATATATTATTTAATGCTACATCAATCTATACCAATCAGCATCCTATCAATATGCATTGCAAAGCTATTGTTCAATATTTAAATTATTTGCAATTCTGACAATGGATCATCTGTTAGTCCCATCAACTTTACTACTGGTTTCCAGGAAAATGGAGTATATGGCTCAGAACATTGCCATTTTCTTTGGATATTTTGTGCTTGATACCTAATTCTCACTCCAGTAGCAATTTAATAATGCCTGTTTAAATTTCTTTAAAATTTTTAGGATGGATGAATGAGGAGTCCCAGTATGCTTGCGATGTTCCCTGCAAATAACTACAGGCTATAGCTAGCTTTGTCTTTTCCTCATAGCATTAAAACTGAAATATTTTTTAGGCTATTTATACATTGGATAGTTGCTCCACCTGTATTGCTGAAAACAAAACTGCTTTACTATACCAGGTGTTTGACTTGATAATTTGGGGTCCATATTTCATTGTTCTTTTCATTTTTGTGATGATCACAACCATTTTTTAATTCTAGTCACATTGTCCGTGGTCACCTTTATGTTTTCAATCCTATCCAACACATTTTCTTTGCTGATGTTCATCCCTAATTTGGATTCATTTTTTGCCAACTGAATGTGCATCAATTCTAGATATTTTTTGTTGAATGTCTGCTAATTTTATTGTTTCTTGTATCTGGCTTCATTTACTTGACTGTTTTTTATTCTTTTTGATCTCTATGTATTTCTATCCAATGAATCAATCTCCATATTTCACTCCCTAATTTCCTTTTATAGTTTGTTTTGATTATTTGTACTTTCATTCACCTGATTTTCCATCATTTCCAATTGATATTTATCTTCAGCTTTCACTATTTGGCCAGTCATTTCTTTTCTTATTTGTGCCATTAATCTTATCAATGACATTGTTTATGCCACCTGTTCTTTTGAAGTTTCATTTTTATTTTCAATTTGTTTTTCATTATTTACTGTGATAAGTAGTCCTGTGTTATATGTCTTCTGTTAATTGTTCTGTGATTATTGAATTTAACTATCTGCCATATTTTATCTCATCTATTATAATGTATATTTTATCTCATCTATTATAATGTAAATTAGTATGTTTAATATTAATGCTTTTTTTCTTTTATTTTGTATAGGTTCAAAATATGGAAAAAAACTCTTTTTAAAAAAGATTGTATTTAATGATAAGTAATCATTAAAACCTGTGATCACCTAGATAATCCCAATATCAATAACAGTCAACAATCTCAAACTGTTGTCAAGGCATCTTCCTTGAGCATTATTACATTTACTATTGAAGATATATATGATAAAATGGACACTATCAAATATTAATATTTCAGAAAATAATATATTGATCATTAATTACAATCAAAAATTTGCCAATAAGAATTATCATGTTTTTTTAACCAAAATATGTTGATTTTATATTTGCTTTCTAATTATTTATATGAAATAACAAATTTATGATATTGGAGTCAGAATTATTATATATACCTGGGTCTCGTTTTATGCGATAGATAGGTTCCTCAGAAAACACATGCAAAAGAAATCACACAAAAATAGACGTAACTTACCTTGAAAAAGGGGGGATACGGACTGTGTTTTTTCAAAAATCACATGAAAGCAAAGCACCAACGTAAAATTACTTTAAAATATGACTAATAAAAAATTTCAAATTTGAAAAAAATTGATACAAGACAAACTTTTTTTAACTATAATATTTAATTTTATTCAAAACAATATATTTTTATGCATAATTTACTAATTTACATTTTTTTATACACGTTTAATTATTATCGCTATTTGCCGATAAACAGGTTCGTTTGCAAACTGGTAAAAAATCAGATTCTTCACAAGAGGAAATACAACTAGTGCCAACTTCACTCTCATGTTGTGTTAATGGTTTTCTGGTGACAACATAATTAGTAATTAATCTTTGAGATGATTTTATTAATTGTTTATGAAGCTCGTGATATCCAGACATACAACCATTTAGCTCTCGTTGGAATTTAAGAGCACGTTCGTGATTAGTGTCATTAATAAGAAAATAATTTGCCAACTGATTAGAAAGTTGAAGACCTTGAATCATTTTTACAGTGAAAAGAACAGGTTCCACTTCTGTTACTACCCTGCTGGGAAAAATTTAATTAAAACTAACAACTAAAAATTAAATTCTTATTTTTGTCTTTAATTTTTTAATTTTCAATTCCATTTAAAAATCAAATTTCATTTCACCTCACATTAATTTCAGGTCGCCTTAAGTAATTTTTAAATTGTTAATTACAATTAAAAATCAGATTTTAATTTTTAATTGTCAAATTTAATTGTGCCCACTGCTATTACTCACCTTTTAAAAATAAACTTGCAGATACTAAATGATTAATAATTGATTATGTTCTTTTTTAAAAAGCAAAAACAGAATGTGATTTAAAATGCATCAATTAATTACTCAGGTTTGCAATGAGTGGCACTACTGTATGGAGAGTTTTGCCTCTGTAAAAAACATTGTGTAAGTCTAAAGAATGGGTATCATGTGATGTTTGATAGTTTCTAAATATGTTAAGAGACAACATAATTTGATGTAGCAATGAATATCCATCCCTTAAGCAATTTTCCAAATTTCTATTAATAGTTGAGAGTAAATTAGATTTTTTTAAAAATAATATATGCATTTAGTTGAAAAGAATATACATTATTGGCAGGTAACAAAATGTCCAGGGTAAATTTGTCTACTCTGCCATTATAAAGAAGACAATCAAAGTGACTGTTTTAATATTTAATTCAACAAGATCCTGGAAGCTTGATAAGAGGTTCTATTTATAACTTAAAGGTCATCTACTATCTTAATTCATAAAAATTGCCCAATAATCTTTTCTTCTTGAAGTTTTTTACAGGTAAAATCTGTCCCATTGCTATGGTAATATGGAAGAGCAGCTGATGATAAAAGACAGAGTTTATTCTAAGTGCATACATGTAAGACAATAATTCAGTAAACAACAAAATAAATTAAATCAATAAAAAACAAAATTATTACAAGCACTGATTATATATATGAGTGGGAGATGATGATATGGATCAACTGATGACTGCTGATTCAGCATAAAATATGTATATTGGGGTCATTTATCCTTTTCACATGTGTAGTCACATATATCAGTTGTATGAGATAGAGTGGATGGATTGAAGGAAAGTCTTCAAATACTTGAAAATATAAATACATGAAGAAAATCCAAGATAAAAATAACACCGAAGATACATACTGTAAGTCATAAGTAATAAGAGACCTTATAAAGTTCAAATTGTCTCGCCTAAAACTGAAAAAATCAAGAATTACAAAATTGCAATAAATGAACAATAATATAAATAAAAATCATGATATATCTTAACCTATTGCAGAACCAAGTAGAGATATGGTTCTTTGTCTACATGTGTACCAGGGTGGTTTGAGTTTGTTGAAGCAATTGGGCTGGTGACTACAAAATTGCAACAAATGAACATAGTTACTATAATCAGACAATAAATGAACAATATAAATAAAAGCATGATGTATCTTACCTATTGCAGAACCAAGTAGAGATGATTCTTTATCTACATGTGCAACAGGATGAGTTGAGTTGGTTGAAGCATGTAAACTGTGTGACTACAAAATTGCAACAAATGAATATAATGTTACTATAATCATGCAACAAATGAACAATAATATAAATAAAATGATATACCTTAGCTATTACAGGACCAAGTAGGCATATGATTCTGAGCTTGTGTGTCATAGGCATTTGAGCTGTGCTGCTTCTGGCATGGAAAACAGAAAAGCAGCCTCTCTCTTCACTCCTATACAGGAATGCATCCACATTCCATGCGACAAAATTAAGTTGTATGTCATGCTTTGTTTTTCAGGCATACAATGCATCTCCTTTTAGTATGGCACTCAGATGGAATCTGAACATATGGTATTAATAAAATGTTCATTTTCCTGATTGTAAAGTCACGAATAAAGCTGGCTGATAAAGCTATTCTATATTCCAGGTGTGATGTAAACCTCATTTGCTTTTACGCCATGTACAGACTATATAAAATGTACAAATTAGAAATAACCATATCAAAACATTGCCAAAATAAACACATAAGCCAACACTTAGATTTTCTATCTGAGCTTATGCAGTTGGCTAAATCAACCCCACCCATAAAGCAGTTGTATTTTTTAATTGCATTTGGACATAGATATGAATGTCATGTACCATCTTTGTGTTCTAGCAACAGTACCAGTCCTAGATGGTGCATAACCATTATTCAGCATAACAATTGGCTTCTTATCCATTTAAACTACAAACACAAGACCACTGTCAACTATAGAATAAAAGTCCTTTTTTCATCTGTTTATAATTATTAGTTTTTTCATGGATTATATCTGGAATACCCTTCCTAACAACTTTCAGTGGGCCACAACTAAAGATTTTACTTGCTGTCAGATTTTGTGCTAATTGTACACTAGTAAAATATCTGTCATGAAAAACAATGATTCTGTTTAGCAAGTTGTGACAAAACCACTGTCAGCAGTTTGGGTTCCCAGATTTAGGCCAGTATCAGGAGCTTTTGCCCATATACAACTCACATGTCCATTATGGCTACATGCATAGACCCAACATTTGAAGCATCAGTTTTGAGGCATCAAACTGTTTCATGGTCTTATGACCCTTAAATTTAGTGATTGCTTCATCAACTGCTACTTCTTGATGCATCTGATATGCAGCCTTAAAGTTAATATTACAGTGCTCTATAATAGGCCTGATTTTATAAATTCTATCATGCTTTTTATTAGTAATTGATGGCATGGTTTTATTGTCATTGAAATGCAAATTATTGAGAGTTTCACAAAATCGATCTCAAGTCATAACTTTAGCAAGGACCGGTTGATGCAGAAATTCATTTTTTACACCAAATAAATTTGAACTTTGGCACACTACAAACATAAATTACTATGCCTAAAAATGCATTCAACTCATTGGGTGACAGATTGATGCACTTTCCATTCTGAACCACACCTATTGCTTTCAGAACATATATGGTCACATAATTTCCTATCAAAAATGGCTGATGGAATATTTAGCCCTGGAGACTTAGTAAATGTTCTGATTATCACATGTGGCTCATTAACATTACCAAGAAATGAATTCAAATCAGGTCAAGATGAAGGCCTTGGAATTGGCTCAGTTGCCATCTTCATCCTCCTTACAGATAACTTCACTAAGCTTTTCTTTCTTTTCTTGTAAACTTCAGCTTCTCAATCATCTGATAAATCACTACTAATATCTGATGAGTTGCTAGAAGCCTCAGATATACAGGCATCATCAATGGGGAATTCCAAATCAAAATCAGATTCAGAATCCAAATCAAAATTACTGGTGAAAAACTCCATTATTGCCGTACAAATTATTTTCCATTCACTAAATCTAAAAAAAATGAGAAAAATAAAAAATGTATTTTATAACAAAATTTATAAAAAATCGACTTTTCACCATAGACAAAAAATATATACACCTTTTGAAATCTAGAAAGATGGCAGAAAGCACACAAATGGAAAATTTACTGTTTCTGCACAAATTCAGTTAAAATCTAAACTTTTGAAATAGGGGATCTCATGCGTGCTTTAGACTCATGGAAGAATAACCATAAAAGATATTCTTACTGACAGTTAAAATGCTTTACATAATAAAATGATATAAGGGTTTTTAAAAAAATTAGCTAGTATGTCCAAATTGAATTATACCACAGTAATAGAATAGATGCCTGCATATGTATGCTGTGCAATTGTGTACTAAAATGAGTATTTTAATTATGAAATTTAAACAAGCTTAATTTAAGCATATATCACATTGCAGACAAATTAAAATGTGTATTAAGAACATGTGGTAAGACAATTTAATGATGGAATAATTTTTATATTTAGTTAGGAAAAAATTATTTGTGTGTTTGAGTATCCATTTATCTCTATGCCAAAGGTAGATTACAAAAAATATTGAGATATATATAAATAAATTGATTAGAATGTGGAGAAGTATTGAGATTTGAAATTAAATAAGAAAATATTTGTCTTCACACATAAACCACTCAGTTAAAAAAGTTTTGGAGTCAAATAATTGTGAATAAATGTGTAAAACAGTAAAAGAAAAGTTATGTTAAATAAATTATAAATGTTTGAAGTTAAATAATAATTAAAATACAGGTTTCTTCAATCACTTGTCTTCAGAAGACAATAGTACAATAGGTCTCACATGTCATACATGGATCTAGACATATTAGCACATTAATATTTTTATGGTGAGGAAAGCAATATCTCTACATAACACATGCTCTAATTCAGAGATAGTATTACAGACAGTTTAATGGCAAAACCAATCATCTTTTTAGCAGAACATTCGGTATATAGATATTTAGTGAATATTTTCCAATAGGATGAAAAGTATTATTTCTAATAATATTAATTAAATAAAATATTTTGTTTATGACAATCTTTAAATTTGACATTTGGCAGTATTTTACAATATTCATATCAAAATATCTAGTGTTAATAAAAAAAAATTATCCTCAAGCGATATTTCTTATTAAATTCCTTTTCAGTAGTATTCAATTTTGCAAACCAGATATGCATCAATAAATTGAAATCTTTTGCAATGCTATATAGGTTAATAAAAAATGCATTTTTCTTATACTACATAATTCATACTACATTCAATATATTTAAATCGATCATAATATATATGCATTTAAAGCTTAGTTATAAAATGTATATTGGCATTAAATGATTAAATCATGTATATCCTGAATTATAAATGAATATTCAATAGTAGGGACTATAAAGGTGTGCTTTTAAAAGTAGGATTTAAAATACGTTCATCTTTATTTTCAATAAACAATATAACCCAAGTGTGCAATTTTTTCTTACAACAAACATTATTAAAAAAATTTTAATATAATTTATCTTTATTATTTTGGTAATATTTATATAGAACTTCATTAATACAGAAAAATAAGCTATCAATCATTAGCAAATATCTACTTATTAAAGTTAGATCAATTTTAATTTGTGAATTTATTACCATAAACTCCAATAAAGTAGTGTTACAACTAAAATGCAATAAAGATGCATTATAAACTGATTATTGAATAAAAGTTGTGGGTATATACATTTATATTCTTACTCTTTCTAAAAAAAATTATCAGAGAAAATTAATACAATTTTACTTATCATTATATTTTCACATTACTGATGCAGTCTGGTTAACTGTAATTTAATCATAATTTTCACAATAACCAGCCTCTGAAATGAGTCCATTGAGATTTTATTAAATAATAAGTCTAAAAATTTTTGATAGCAGCCTTTTACTATGCCTATTTAAGCACAAAAATTATTATAAGTATCTAAATCTATGCAAAAATGATTTTTGCTATGAAGCAATTAAATTAAAACCTTCAGTTTGAAGATTGAAATGGAAGAAAACATTTTGCTCTTGTATGCAAAAATTTCTTCAGTGTTATAAAATGTTCAAATATATAATTACATAAAGACAATAATTAAAATATCTCTAATTCACTGCTGCATTCCATTTACTTTTAAAGTGAGCAGTCACTATATTGTAACCTAAAAAAATGGGAGAAGGGGGAAAGAGAATGAGGGTGAGAAGAAAGGAAATGTGAGAGAGAAGAGAAAAAAGAAAGAAGAAAATAAGAAAGAGAGAGAGGGGAATCAGAATGTGACAGAGGAGAGGAATGAAGAGATAAAGAGAGAAATAGAAGAGAGAAAAATAATCAAAATCATCAGAGACCCTTAATGACAAAACTCAGTGGGGTTACAATAAATTTCAAGGATGAATGATACTAAAGGGACATACAATGAGATAGAAGCAAAATCTAATTATAATGCAGATCATTATTTTTACATGATAAATAATTTAAAATAAATGATAGGTACATTTTCACTCTTACTAAATAGTTATTAAAATCAGCCTCCCATCACATCATATTCTCTGAATAAAACAAATTTTATTTAAGGAATGTTTCACTAATAGATTTACTTATCTCTTATTTCAACATAAATATTATCCTTGTCATTATTTCTCTATAACACAACCTATCACAATTTAATTAAAGTAATTTACTTTAAGATGTAGTTTTCTTGTGGTACAAATAAGAAATACTTATTCCACAATGACAATGTTCAATATTACATTATGCACAAATGGAAAGGGATACTTCACTAAAAAACTAACAACAGTAAATGATCTCAGGGGTCTTACTATAACTCTTGTGAAATGTGATATGACATTGCCTAATAAGAGACTGAATGGATAAATGAGAGTGATATCCCGGCTGACTATGGGAGGCAAGCACTACACTTGTGGTGACTGCTTTCTACTATAAGATAATAATCATTAAAAAATATATGAAAAGGAAATTTGCTTAAATATTTAATTGCATAATCAAAATATTCAAAATTTAAAATAATTATAGAATATTGCCCAGGACATCACTCAAGATGGAAGAAAGACATGAGTGCTTTTTATGTCTCTCCACCTTCTCACATACAATCTTCATATGAAATTAAATGCAAATGGACCTTAACTAAATGTAACAAGATAGTTTGCAGCTTAAAATATCATGAATAATCTCCCAAAATATCAAGCAGTCTTTATTTTATCTTACTTAATCTTCTAGTTTTGAACAATTCTTAAAATAAAATATCACAGTGATATCTGTAAATACATGATTATCTGTCAATGTCATTTAATCCAGGAATCACATTAATATGCATGGCTTTAATGTATTTCTATAAGTATGAAAATATTCTGTATAACTTTAATTTAATGTAAATAATAAATGTTGTGAACCCAATACAATAGCATATACAAAAAATATAAACAGAAACTAACTTCATTTAAACAAATAATAAATTGGTTTATTAACAATTATGAAAATATAAGCAATCAAAAAAATATTTACATAAGTAAGGAAATATTGTCAAGATAGCACTGTTACAATTAGAACTTTTGACTAACAGTATTTGAATAACTTTTGTTCTTACAAATAACTATCCAGGTTTCTTTTGGGAATAATTGAATTTACATAAATTACCCTATTTAACAATTTATTAAAAATAGAGAGTGAAGACTGGCTAATTTTTTATACAACTTCTTTCAAATAAATAATCCCTAAAAATACTCTTGAGAATCCTAAATTTATATGCCTCGTACTGAATTAGTATTAGCTCAATAAAATATAATTTCACTCTACTAATTTTACAATAACATTATAAAATTAGTAACCAGAATTAATAAACTAATCAGCAAGTACTTTATATAATAAGCCAAACACATTTAAGCAATGGCTGGCATATCCAGAATGAATCTCAAATTATAAATTATAATCCTGTTGTTTAGAACTGTACATTAATAAATGACTAAATAAGTAAAATGTATGGGCCATTCATTAGAAGTCATTGGCACACATAAACATAAGAAGTTACTGTCCACAAAATATAAATGACTAAAACAAAATTTAAAAGACTTACACATCCATCCGTGCAAGCTCTGGATGAATATATTGATTACATAGCATGTGTGGATTTCACCAACTGGTCATATGCCTACAATTTAAACATCTAAATTACTAATAGTTGTTGGTTGGTTTGTGGATGATAATAATATCATAACAGTAAAATGCAGACATTGTTATACTTTTAAGCACTAAAATAACTGTGCATCCTGAAGAAATTAAGTCCTTCAAACTAACTTATCTTGTCATTACATATCAAAAATACAATCTCACCTACCATGTTGGAAAACTAGCTTTAAATACATCATGAGTGATAGGCCAACAATATGCTGCGCAGAACTAAACAACATAGCAAAACTGTAGTGGCTTCCAAAATACCTATTTCTGAGGCAGAAAAGAGGATACCTGGACTGTCACAGCCCATGAGGAAAACATGGAAAGACACACCAAGAACAGATACCTTCTAAATATGTGATAATAATCACTGGAAAAAATCACTATCATCTTATGGAACAGAATATAATAAAGATGGGGAGCTTATCCACTCCATCAAGGACAAATATAAATATCAGTAGGATCTTACATTATGGGGCCAAGCAATACTATAACTAACAATGACAAGTTACAAACATCACTATAACTAACTAAAGTCATATTCAAAATTTTAATCATACTAACAATAAGTAATGTCTGAACCAACATTCGGAATTTAAGTCAACTGACTGAAAAATTAATAAAGAAAATTTAATAGCATATGAAATTTTTGGCACAAAGTTACAATTCACACGGGTGTGGAATATTAAAATTATGGACACTAGTGAACATAAATAATAATTCTCAATTCATAAAAAAAATACTAGCAGTTATAATTATTATTGCATTTATGGTAAAATATAATGAAAAATCTTCTGATAATTGCTTTAGTATATCACTGAATAGAATAACATACATTTGAAGTAACTATTAGTGAGAGATGAAAATCTCCACTGACTCAGAATGAATAAAATATATACTAGCTTACCAAGCACCTACCAATTGTATAATAAAATTTTACCTGAGAATGCATAAAATATCTGCACATTCTAATAAACCTTTGAGATTAAACTTATATAAGTCAATTGCCTGGCACCCATATAATACTAAACATTTATTACGTTAAATGTAACAAATTTCCATAGAAAATACTGCATAAAATATTTTTTCTTTTTTTTCTACAAAATAAAAAAAACCCTAGTTCATAAATGAGCTTTCTGCGCACTGAGCCGTCTGTTAAGTGCTTATAATATTAATTCAATGAGCAAATGTTCTGCGAAGCCTGTAGTCAAAAACATTTTATTTTTAAAATATAGCAAAAGATTTCTGAATCAGGTGTATATGTCTAAGTTAGTTCTTAATTCTAAAACATTTTCAAATATCAACAACATAAATAAACATAAGACAATAATGAGCTGACGACTATGGAAATGACAAAAAGAATAACTTATTCAGCTGATAAATCACTCCTTTTGGATACCACAGTTTTATTTAAATAATTATATAGCTTCATTTTTTTTATTACTTTCATTTTCCTTAAACATATATTTAAGCATTTTCAAATTGACTTGTATAAAATAATGAGACATTTTCAGGCGATTATTCAATATATTTTATAATAAATTCATAAAGCAATTTTGTTTGTAACTAATCATTCAGCATATCAAAACATCTTTAGAATAACTCCTACTAACTTTATAGCATAGATTTAAACATTAATATTTTCATATATTCTTTAATTAGTGAAAACATTTCTAAAATTATTATCATTCTTCAAGCATATGTTTCATATATGAAGAATATTGATAAAGCAGGTAATTAAAACATTTTTTTAAAACAATTTCAGTGGCAATTCATATATCAGTAATAAAACAGGTGAAATAATATAATGCAACATAGCACTATATAAAATAAATATTTTATTTACATATGTTTAATTTAATAAGAATGACGTATCATAAATTCTAGAAATTTCAAAAGTGTCATTCATTCAGGCATAGTAAAGAGTAATTTAAAGTGATCAGTTAACATCTTCATGCTGTCATTTCCCAATACTTAAGATTTGCTCATACATAAACATTTGGGTCAAAAAGTTGATGGATTCATTCTATCTTTTCACAAAGACTTTGTGTTGTGTTTGGAAAGTGAGAGTATTCATATATATTAGTTTATAAAAACATAGCGCTATATAAATATCTTATTTATAATGCATTTTTGTTTTTTTAAGATTTAAATATACAACTTAACAGTCTATGCATTTTAAATTTCCTTCTTTTAAAACTTTTATAACTTCTTCTATTTATAAATGAACTAAATAAAATAAAGCTGGAAAATTGTTCTGGATAATTTTGGTTATAAAATTCATAACCAAATATTACAACTGCTTAGTGTTAAAACTTATTCCATAGTTAATTTTATCAAAATAGTTCGTAATAATAATAAAATTCCCTCGAAAAGAAAGCTTAATTGTAATTCAGTTACCAAAAAGTGGGAATACTCTAAAGTACTCAGAGTTTATTGTAGATTAAAGAATAACAACATTTAAGTTAAATACTTTTACAAATGAAAAATAATAAAATTTTGAAAAAAAATTAATATTTTACAGATGACTTGTACCAAAGATTCAACCAGAAGAATCAGAACAACAAAAAAAAAAAGAATGAAGAAACTTTTAATTTATGAAATTACAAAATCATAAGACATATCAATCAATAGATGACATCATTTTAGTCTAGATATGTCAAAATGACACATGATTGAATGAAATTAATTTAGAAAAAAGTTAATAAAGTTTTCCTATATAAAAAATGTTACATAAAAAAGCACATTACTTATTCATCAACTGATTGAACCATCCTAAGATATTTATTCACAAAAATTTAAATTAATCACTATTTTATTCATTAAACTATTTTTAACTAATAGTATAATTATTTGTTCATTCTTTATTTTTATAAATTTGTATAACTCAACTTTTAAAACTTAATTTATTATAAAACACTTTCCACATATCCATGCAAGCACACACATACATGACTGAAAGGAAATGACATTCTAAAATTTAACCTAATTTATATCTTTTTCAATAACTAATTAAAACTTATAATAATTGTCAAATAAAAATAGTTAATGATATTTAATATTAAAATTACTTTAGACTTTAAAGCTGACCTATAAAAAACTAATATTTTAACTTTTATTCTATTTATTTTACAAAAGTTAATGTTAAATTGACTTTAACATTCCCTACTCTCTTTCATCATATAAGCTTAAGTAATCCTATTAAAAATATTAGCTCATGGCACAAATAATAACACAATACTATTATTTTAATAAGAACCAAAATCCCTTCTGAGAAATATAAATTATTATACGTATAATAATTACAAAGACATGTCTAGATTGCCCATAAGCTATATTAAAGTGTTATATATAACAAAATTATTAATTTCATTCATTAGTTAATTATTTTCTTAAAAAATTCAATTAACTATGCAATGAGAGCACTTGGCCACAATATAGAAATATTAAAATGTTTGTGAACAAACAGAATGAATCATTCCTATAATGGACAATATTTTTAAAACTGCAATTAATTACATCTCTTAAACACATATTTCATTATGTGAAGGTAAGAAAAAGTTAATATCTCACGACAGTAAAATGAAAAGGTCTACAACATCCTGTTTTGTAAAATGTTTATTTTCATGAATTTCCCAATCACTTTTAACAATTGTTTTGTAATCACACATTCGACATGCATGAACTGATAAAGTTGCAGTCTTCAATTCACACAAATTACATTGAAATGTTTTTTCTCCTGTATGTTTACTTTCATGCTCTTTTAATAACCACTTTTCTGCATTTTTGAATGCACAGAAACTACATTCAAAAGATTTTTCACCTGGATGTGTAGTTTTATGATGCTTTAAACTAGTCATGTCTGCAGTTCTTTCATGCCATTTTAAATTATGCCTGTTTGTAGTTCTGAATGCACACAAACTACATTCAAAGGGTTTCTCTCCTGTATGTATGTTTCCATGCCATTTTAAACAACTCATGTTTGCAGTTTTATATGCACACAAACTACATTCAAAGGGTTTCTCTCCTGTATGTGTTCTTTGATGCCATTTTAAATGACTCCTATTTGCAGTTTTGAATGCACACAAAATACACTCAAAAGGCTTTTCTCCTGTATGTAGTCTTTCATGCTGTTTTAACCTACTCATGGCTGCAGTTTTAAATGGACACAAACTACATTCAAAAGGCTTTTCTCCTGTATGTAGTCTTTCATGTTGTTTTAAGCTACTCATGGCTGCAGTTTTAAATGGACACAAAATACATTCAAAAGGCTTTTCTCCTGTATGTACTCTTTCATGCTTTTTTAAATTACTCATGATTGCAGTTTTAAATGCACACAAACTACATTCAAAAGGCTTTTCCCCTGTATGAGTTCTTACATGCAGTTTTAATCCAGTCATGTCAGCAGTTTTAAATGCACACAAACTACATTCAAATGGCTTTTCTCCTGTATGAGTTCTTACATGCACTTTTAATCTACTTATGTCTGCAGTTTTAAATGCACACAAACTACATTCAAATGGCTTTTCTCCTGTATGAATTCTTTCATGCACTTTCAAATAATGCCTGTTTGCAGTTTTGAATGCACAGAAACGACATTCAAATGGCTTTTCTCCTGTATGTTTCCTTTCATGCCGTTTTAAATCACACATTTGTGCAGTTTTGTATGTACAAAAACTACAATGAAAAAACTTTTCTCCTGTATGAGTTCTTTCATGCCCTTTCAAATAAAACCTGTATGCAGTTTTGAATGCACATAAACTACATTCGAAGGGTCTTTCTCCTGTATGTGTACTTTCATGGCGTTTCAAATGACTCCTTTTTACAGTTTTGAATGCACACAAAATACATTCAAAAGGCTTTTCTCCTGTATGAGTTCTTTCATGCACTTTCAAAGAATCCCTGTGTGCAGTTTTGAAAGCACATAAACTACATTCAAAGGGTTTCTCTCCTGTATGTGTTCTTTGATGCCGTTTTAAACAACTCCTGTTTGCACTTTTGAACGCACACAAACTACATTCAAATGGCTTTTCGTCTGTATGTGTTCTTTCATGCCACTTTAAACTACTCATAACTGCAGTTTTAAATGCACATAACCTGCACTCAAATGTTTTTCTCCTGTCTGTGTGCTTTCATGTATGGATAAATATTCACAATCTACATTGAAAAGTGTTTTTTCATGCATCCTTAAATTTTTCATATATGCATTCTTCTGTTCACACCACCTACATTGAAAAGGTTTTTCTCCATCTTCTTTCATTTATTCTAAAACTTATCTGTAGTTTCAGATTAGCATAAATTACATTGAAAAGATTTTTCTCTATGTTCTTTCATGTTTTCCTATATTCCTTTACAAAAACTTTTGAATTCATGGAAAGTGCAATAAATAACTTTTTATACAGTAGTAGGGTTTTCCATGATTTTAGCTTTACTAAAAGCAATGTAGAGAGATATTTATCTTTATACTTGTCTTCTATATGTCTTCTTACACAATTTCTCAAGTTTCTCATTCTTATACATATGTCCCTCATAATTGCAGAATTTTCCCATACTATATTTTCATAAAGATAGTACTTCTTTGTAATATCCCAAATAGTGATAAAATGACTAAACAAACATTTTATGACTTCTATGACTTTAAATCTTACAGTGAACAAATATTATTAATGAGGAAAGTTATTTTCTATTATATTTTGTAAACTTTTATGAAAGTACATTTATATATTCATAAAATATATTATCAATTTAAATATGTTTAACCATGTTATAATCACTTATCTTCATCTGACCAACAAAATAATAATAAATAGATGTCTTCTTACTGATTTTTAAAAATTTCTTCAGTTGAAAACAGTTTGGCTTTCTTTTAGTAGTTGATAATATAACTTTTTCTTGCAAATAGTGTTACTTTACTAGTACAATTTTTTCTCAAGAAATATTGTTTTGATTAGAAGTGTTTACAAACCTTGCATGAATATGAAGACTTAATTAATTCTATAATATATGTCTTTAATTATTCAGTCATAGATTTTTTTACCAAATATTCTTTTTCCATGTGTTAGACCTAAAGAAAACAAAAAGTTAATATTAATCACATTTTTTACATGCATAACATGCTATAAATAACAAATAAAGATAGGTTATTAGAGGGGAAAATGAATTTTTATTTGAACATTCTTAAAATAAGTAACTCATTTAAGATTTTTATCATATGATGCATGTAATATCTTTATTGACCCAAATACATCATGTTTCCAATTACTAATACTGTACCAGTCAAAACATGTTTATCCATCTAACATGAGCTGGAACTCACAAAATGTACTTCAAACCCAGTCAAGCCTGAGATTTAGGTCAGGGACCACCCTGAATTCGAACCCACTCTCTAAGCCCCAGATCAAATACCTAATAGATAACATAACAATGATGGCACATGAGAATTAATTTTAACCCAGCCCACTAGTAAAGCAGAGAACACAATGAGACATCTATTACTATGACTAAACTAAAATATATATAAGCATGGCTGTACTTTTGGAAGTGGAGAAAAGAGGAATTTGAACTACTCAAATAAGTTAGACAATAAAAAATATAGTTTAATATAATGACAAATTATTAATTTACATATATGAATTAACTGCAAACATTATAGTATGTGCGTAAATGAGCAAGCGGTCTACCAAACGATAGATAATTATATAATGTCATTCACAGTATTATTTCTCATATGCTCTTTTATTAGTTAAATAATATATTATAAACACACATCTTTGGTGGGTCCAATATTAAGATGCCAATCAATTATTAGAAAGAATTTACATAAAATTTATATTAACGCTTTGGGTTACGGTTCTGAAACATGGTGAATAACATTATTTCGGAGAGTGTTCTGAGATTCAGTTCACATATAATATAAACTATTTTCACACCATTACCGTCATGAAAATAAATAAAATACATTTGAAAACATTTGATTATATAACAAAATACTTAATGAAACGTCTTAAATAGTGCTGGTAAGAAGAATGCTTTATTTTCCCCAAGGCATATACTCTTAAATATAGAAATAAGTTACGATGGTGGAATTGTATAATAAGATTGAAATATCATTATAAATTAATAAAGTTAACTTTATATACGAAGAAATTGGATAAGCATAGCGTGTGCCAGACTTAGGGAACACTGGCAGAGGCTTTTTTATACAACATAAATGGTCCTGGGAAGCTTAACTTTACTCAGGACAAGGCTTGAGAAGAAATCTATGGGTTCAAACTTGTCGCAACCCACAGGTTAGAAAATGTTTAATTTAAGGTTAAAATATATTTTATTGAAATTCTCAAAACTTAATGGGATTAATTATTGTTAGTATATTAATTTTATTGTAATAGCTGAAACACATAGGCTTATATATACCTGTGTCTATATATGTAATATATAGGGTATATGAGCACAGACTTTCACATGACATATTGTTTTAATAATGCCTCAGGAAATAAAAATAAACTTGCTGATACATATTATAGTTTTGTATTTATTTATTTTCATGCCACATTTGGGATTAAATCTCACGGTGAATACAGTAGATGGTACAGATGACAATTTTAAGAATTTGCATACTATCTGAAATTAGAAAAAAAAATTGTATATTTATGTGGAAACAATAAAAAAAAGGCACTCAAATCTTGCAAGAATCTGACATTGGTAACTCCACAGTGTGGCATATATATCTGGAACATATAGAGTGCTACATGAAAATCAGTAAAATTAAGAAAATATAAAGTTTCAACACTGTTGTTGTTAGTAGTAGCAATGTTCTACAGAGTGCTAAGCAATTATGTGGTCCCACGATTCCAGGACATGAACCATACAGTGAATTAGTAGAAAATCTAAGTACATATTTTCAGCCAGTAGTAATGAAGAGGATACCTTGTTTGCATTTTCAAACAAAAAAACCAATTGCCTCAGACTTACCAAGATTACAATATGGTATTGCATAAATTTGCCAGAGAATGTGAATTTATGGCAGAAGTCAGATCACAATCTTAGAAAAATTCTACTATGTGAAGTGGATATATCATAGAGAACAGTTATCACAAAATATATAACACAAGATACCAATTGACAGTGCATCAGAATGTCAAATACTAATAAATGAATTAATAAATACTACAAGTGAAAGCAGAGCTAAGATGGATAAATCACCTAAAATATTTTTTAAAGAAATAAATTAGCAAGTGAAGCATACAAAAAGGGTTTGCATATTTAAGAGATAAAAGAAAACTCAGCTTACATTTATAGGAAAAATAAAAATAAAGAAAAAGACAAATCATGCCCAGATTTTAAATCAGGGGGATGAAAAGCTTGTAGAAAAATAAACATAAAGATATGAAATGACTCAAATAATGGCTGAATTATACTGAATGTAACCATATGTGAAATTAAAATCAATATGGAGGTTGACAGCAGTGCTGGATTGATTCTATCTTTGAAAGAACGAAATAAAATTAATTTCAAAACTAAGGAAAAAGTGAAAATAAATAAGGCAAATGTAGTGGCAACAGATGCAAATAAAAACAATAGAAATTTGTGGAAAAGTTATGTTCCAGTGAAAGTAAATCAAAAATTAAGTCTTACCTCTGCTTATTAGAAAGACAAGACACTATTCCACAGCTTGGTAGAAACTAATTCTGTCCATTACAAATTTGTTGTAAAATAATTAAGAAAGACAAATTACAGAAGTTAGAATTGTTTCCTCAGCTGTTTAAACGTGAAATAGCTAAATTAATAATGTGATGAGTAGACATGGAATTAGCTAAACATAAGCAATCTGCAGTGTGTATGCTCTGAAGTCAAACATTGAAGAAACAATAGAAAATATGATAAAAAAATTATCATCTGTGGAAGACACTTCACAGGCTACTCCTATAGTTGTGATCATAACACTGGATAATAATATTAAAATTTTCTGAAGACTATCAAGTTACTGCAAATAAATAAGTGTGCTTAACCGATGCCAAGTGTACAGAAAGTGTTAGCATCTTTACAGAAAGCCTCATTCTTTGCAAAGATAGATTTAATGTCTGCATCCCACTAAATACCTGTTACAAAAATGAGCAGAATTGTTGTTATTATGTACTCATAATGGTCTGTTTAAATGCAAAAAATGGTACTTATGTAGTTTATGTATAAAAAAGTCTGATACCCATTTTATTTCAAATTAACTATTTTCAGGATCTCAGTAATTTCCAACACATAGTATAAACAATATGGCTGACCCTAAGTTATCATATACAATATTTATGTTTTTTTTTTATTTATTAAAATAATAAAGAAACACTTAAGTCCATAGGGTTGTAATTAGAGTTTTTTTTAATGTAAAAGTAGTAAAGAAAATAAAACATGATTAAGCAAACAATGTTTTGGAGCCTTCTAACCTTGTTCCTACCATTGTGCCCCCACACATAAAATGTAATATTGGCCCCATATCATAATACTTTTCAGGTAGGCACTATGCTGCAAACCTGAACATAGTCCACTGCATCCTGTTCTGTCATTGAAAGATTTCAAATTTTAATCATATTTCCAAAAATGATAAGGCAAAAAAGAAATGTAAAAAAATCGGTAATGTTCTGTTCTATCATGTCAGCCACTTAATGACGTTAATGATAAGCAAAACCATATAGATATAACATTCCTAGGCCAGTGATTCTACAGAACTATTGATTTTATTTTTGGAATAGGAAATAAAATAAAAATATATTACAATTTACATAAAATTAAAAAATTCAAACAAAATATAAAAATGAAAGCAGACTTTTTGGACCTTTTGGTACTATAATTAATCAGACTGGTTTTGTGTGTGTGTCAATAAAAAATTACATTTTTTTCTAATAGCAAATAATAGTACATTAGAGACTTTTTTGGACAGGAATTAATCAAAGACTGGCTTATTTGGGTGTGTGGATATAAAATGTTATGTTTTATTCAAAATAAGAGTAAATTTTAGCCTTTTTAAAACATTAATTAATACAAAAACTGTGTTTTGGAATCAAACTCAATTATATTACAATTTAAAATGAAAACTGACTTTGACTTTTTGGGATAGTAATTAATCAGAGACTGGCATTTTTTGTGTGTATGTGTTACATTACTTTTTTAATAACAAATTATAGTAAATTTAGTGGAAAAGTTACTTTTCTAATAAAAATAAAAGTAAATTTTAACCTTTTTGGACAGTAATTGATACGACACTGCATTTGGGGGAGGGGGGAGGGGTAAACTAGATTGCAATTTTCCCACTAAAGTTAATAACTTATAACAAATTATTAAAATGAAAGCCCATTCCAGTGTTTGGCAATTTCCAATTTTCAGAGATTGAAGCAGCCATTTTACTTGTCTCAGATGGTTTATCATGGATATGTTACTTTTATTGGGATCTTCGAAATAGTGCTGTGCTGCACCCTAAAATCCAATTCATGATGGTTACACAGTACTGATGGAACAGTGATGACACTGTTAAAAATGTTAGAAGGTACCAGTAGGTCAGTTCACATGAGAAAAAAAGTTGGACCTGAAAACTTCAATTATTTAGACATGATACAATTCATGCACAGTCACATGATACAGTAGGGAAAATAAACAACCCAGCATTGTAATAAAGTGCATAACCCAAGCAACTATGCCTAACAATGAAGGCATTTTTCTGTGCTTTTAGCATAGAAAGAAGCCACAGCGGAAGCCAGCAGCCAAGTAAATGAACTCTTTCTATGTTTTGTGATAGAAAGAAGGCTACCTGCTTGGTTGTGGCCACAGAAATGGCATATTTCTAGCAATTTAGCTAGAAATAGTGCCATCAAGCAGCTGACATGATGGAACAGAACACTACCAAAAAATCACGTTAAAGAATGTCGACAAAAAATAACATTAATTTCAACCATGTGTTAATATTTATTTCTCAAACATGTATAGCTTGTTATCCTTAAAAAATATTAACAAATGTATTGTAAATTAAATATTAATTTTAAAAAATGGTAAATTCCATTCATAACAATGTCCAAATTTTAACACGAGGTGAACAGATAATACATGGTTAAAATTAATGTTAATTTTTTGTTGATATTCATTAACGTGACTTTTTTAACATTTAAATTTTGCCACATCATTTTTGAAAATATGATTAACATTTGAAATCTTTCATTGTCAAAACAAAATGCATTGGATTATTTTCAAAATTTTAGAATAATGCCCACCTGAGAAGTATGTGATAAAGACCTGATATTACACCTTAAGTGCAAACGGAGATCCAATGGCAGTGTCATGTGCAAACATGTTCTAAGGGCCTATTTATTTGGAAAGTTCAAAATATAGTTTGTTTGCTAAATCATGTTTCATTTTCTTTACTGCATTTACATAAAAAAGTTATAAAATACAACCATTTAGACTTTTCTGTTTATCATTTTAATAATAAAAAATGTAAATATTGAATAAGATAACTTAGATTCAGCCATATTGTTTGTACCACATGTTGGAAGTCCCTGAGCGCCTGAAAATGGATAATTTAAAATAAAATGGGTGGTAAGCTTTCCAGCAGTACTCAATAAATTACCTTATGAGATAAATGGCACCAAACATCATTCAATTAAGGTGGGCATGTTATTACAAAATATAAATGGAGTGGTTCCTTATTTAGACAATATAGTACTTACTGTGCAATTGAAAGAAGGGCTGAAAATGAGTTATGGAAGTGTACTCAATGCTAAATAAAATGGGAGCTAGATTAAAAGCTGTCAAGTGCACTTTGATAACTTTGGAAATAAAATTTTGGGGACATATGACAAATAACGATGGAAGATATCCCCAACTCTGAGAAAGTGGCAGCCATAAAAGAAATCATCACTCCAATGTATGTAAAAATTTATAAGGTTTTTGGAACTGTTGAATTTCTAGGAAAGATTTAACAGGGAAATCACATGTATTAAGATTGTTGTATGAACTATTGCATAAAGGTAAATGCAGGAAATGAACTGATGAGCACAAAATAGCAATCCAGAAAGCCAATGATTCATTGAACATCAGAGTAACTCTTAGTGCATTATCATAGTTCTCTGGAGGTGACAATTACTATATACATTTGAAATTGGAGATGTTATTTTGCACAAATATGGTGAAGGTGAATGTCCAAACACATGCCTACACAACTTTATCATTGAAAAAATTAGTCAATTAGTTAAGCAAACTCTGGCTCTAATATTGCCATAAAAAATTTCATCAAAACATATATGGACATATGGATCACAATCCTAAGTACACATGTTGGATGCAATAGATATCTAAATATTTTTAAAACCACTGAATAGACAGAGATCCTAGATAAAAAAGCTAAAGAGGCAGATCCAAATGTCGACTAAGTTTTGTTGCTATGGCAATTTGGAATGTTCATCCACTTATCAATCTGTAATGGCTGTACTCTGATGATTAATCAAGAACTCATATCAGCAAAATAACAAAAACAAGCATTAAAGTTGTTACATAACGGACATTCCTGAAATAGTACAGATGATGGTGGTCAAATTCATATGGGTGATAACATAAAATAAATGGTGAAATTGCATAGACAGTAAAACCTTGCCACGATTGCAATCTAATTTACAGAAGAAAATTTACAAACCATGGATTGGGGACAAGAAACTTGGAATGTACCCATATAGATTATGGCAGGACTTTTAAACAAACATCTAATATTGATAATAGTAAATTTATATAGCAGATAGGTAAAGTATAAGCTCGTCAAAACTACAAGTAATAAATTTACTATAAAAGCCATACAGAAAGTATTTATCACTCATGGATATTCTGAGATCCTGATATCATATAATGGGACAAAGTTCACTTACACACACTTTGAAATTGGCCTTGAGAAAGGTAATAGATATGAATATGGAGGAAATATTGATAGAAATCATATTTTATCAGCATTTAGTCCCTAGTGCAACAAATCAAAAAAACACCTGCGAAATTTATGCTTAATCGAAAATGGCATACTCACTTATCTATGCTTTTACCTGTAAAAAAAAATTTAAAAAGCACTTCTAGGGAACAAACATAAAATGCAAACTTCACAAAATTTAAAGTTGGGAAAGCTATATGGGCTGGGGAAAATTTAAAAAAATGGATACCTGGCATCATCATTGAAAAAAAATCTGAAGCCATGTGAGTTGTTAAATTTGAAAATGGATTGCATGTCAGAAGAGATACAAACTATTTATGTAAGCAATTATCTGATAGGTTGATCATAATAAATAAAGATGACCATAAAAGTTTTTATTGAGCACAATGATGCATTGCCTGTTGAACAGAAAATAGGAAATGAAGTTAAGCTGGATCAAAGATAATCACTTATCTACATCTGAAGAATCAATAGATGTAAACATTGATCCTGATGATTCCTATTCCTCAAAGTGAGGGAAATTGGAGAAAGCCTGCCAAATTATATATTAAAGTGGGAGGAAGTGCTCTGATGATATAATTATTTAAAATTGTGTCTAAATAAAGGTTTAATTAAACTATGTACATTTTACTGACAGTACTGGTATATTTTTATCCAGACAGATGACTCTAGAAAAACATACTATAAAAAGGACTTTAAAAATAAATTATGTAAATTTGCATAACTAGTAAAAATAGTCAGAGATTCTTAGCTCTCAGCACTCAGTTACAATCAAGAGGAGAAAACGGCTGTTGAGAATAAGACAATGCACATTTGAAAAGGACAAAAGATAATGCTGAACAAAGGTAGTTTTAGTTAATTGCTTACTGCTAAATTTCAGACAGAAAGAAATTTGCATATACTTCAATTAGAAAAGTAAACAAATCATTAGAAAATTAATGAGGTATAAAATTATTTGGTGGTGTATGAAATAAGATATTTTCACTCATTAAATATACTCTATCGAAATTTCCAAAAGTTAAAGGGATTATTAATAGTAATTTTATTTTATTGTATTTGTTATATATTAAAAGAATGCCTTTGTAAAAAACAAATAAACCAGCTGGTATATATTATAGTTTTATATTTATTTATTTTTGCTGACCTTGTTGAGATTAAGTATCATCTAATTACCAGTGCATGTGATACCACAAATCACATGAATGTCTAAACCAAACATAAGCACACATAACAAAGTGTTATCATAAACCAAAGCTTACCTTAAAAGGCAGCAAACGATATTCTTATTTAGGCACTATTTATTCATTATTAGCCATTAATTATTATGTCAGTATTTTGTATTTAAAATACAGAATGGAATTGTTTTATTTCCATAAAAACTGATTTTAAATAGCCTTTTTCAGAAGCAATTTTAGAAGGCTTCTTTTATTCTTATTTAGGCACTATTTATTCATTATTAGCCATTAATTATTATGTCAGTATTTTGTATTTAAAATACAGAATGGAATTGTTTTATTTCCATAAAAACTGATTTTAAATAGCCTTTTTCAGAAGCAATTTTAGAAGGCTTCTTTTATAAATTAATGTAAATAAAACATTTTTTGGAGTAAAACTTTTAATTGAAATAACAAACACATTTTGTTATCTATTCCAAGTTGCAAAACTACACACATGTTAGTTTTTTCATTTCTTATATTATTTTTAAAAGGAATTGTCTTCATTTTCAATATTATTTCACTGGTCAAATTAATTTCCATTCAAATGTATAAATTCTGTCAAAGATATTATTACTTGATTACTATGTCAGGTGTGATAGCTTATCAGCATTTGAATTAGACCTATTTGATATAAATAAGTTACAAACAGTTTCAAATAAATGTTAACTATATTTGAAACACTGTGGCTATGAAGCAAAGGTGTGATGTGACATTTAATGATGGGAAAGCAGTTTATAGTCAAACTAGAAATATACATTATAAATTATTGATTTAATGATATACATAGATATATATTTATAAGCACAATTTATTTTACTATTACTGCTTATCAGTTACACTTACAAATACTTATATAAGAAAATTGTATTTCATGTAGTTGAGAATTTAAATCATTAAGAACAAATAAATATACTTATTAACTTGTTAAAAATTACTCAAATAAATAATCAAAATAGCATGGAAGCACTGAGATACAATTTGTAGAACACCAGCAAAAAACAAGTGTGAAACTTTAAGCTTATCATCTTCAATTTTACTGATTCTCTTATAATGATCTATATGTTCCACATATATATTCCATACTGAGGAGTTACTCATATCAAATTTACACAAGGTATGAGTGGGCACTGCCATTTTTCTTCATTTTTTCCCACACAAATGTTCAATTCTTTAACTTAATATTTCATGCAAATTCTTCCTAAAAACTGTTGTCTATGCCATCTGCTATGGCCATGACAATTGTTGTCATGTAGACAAAAATAAACAATACACACACAACTTTAATATATATCAATAAGTTTATTTATGTTTTCTGAACTATTAATTTAACAATATAACAAGTACAAATTAAATTACTGTCAATAATTTATCCTGCCTACTTTTGGGACTGCCAATAATTATACAGTGCATTATTCTCCAAATAGCTTGTTTACTCATCTAATTAAAGTCTATCTAAATTTCTTTCCATCTGAATTTTAACAGTAAGTAATTTACTAAAACTAACTTTGTTAACATTATCTTTTCTCATTTTCAGAAAAAGCAAATTTATTTAATTTTGGCAGCCTTTTCCCCCTCTTAACAGTAAGTGACTGTTGTGCATTAAAGTTCTTTTTATAATATGTTTTGTCTAGAGTAATCATTCTGGGGAAAATTGTCAGTGCAATTACTGGGTACCTAACTAGTGAAATCAAGTAGATAGTTGGGCAAAACAATCCTAAGCTATCAATCAGACTTATATTTCTATCATAAATTAGATAGTAAGTTTAATTCTACATGACTCCAATTTTGCGAGGATGGTAAATGAGTTTCATGGTGACAAAACAATGCTGATGTGCACTGACAAAACTAAATACCAAAGATTGTTGAAACCATTTCTGGTTATGCTATTATCTGTAAGTTTTGCACTGCTTTTCTACAACCTATTCTTTAAAAAAAAAAATTACATTAAGTGGTCACCTGACCCATGTTATGAGCATGCTAATGATAAAACAGCATTAAATATATATATAATCCAAATATTTCCTTTCTTTTTTTTAAATAGTAACTATTAACATAGATAAGGTATGGTCAAATATTATCAATCTTCCAATGACTTTTTTTTGTTTTTATTAAAACAACTCAAAAGAATGATTATATAGCTTAAAAATTCTTGACTAATAACTAAACAAAAAAAAAATGTTAATGAATATAAAATACAGGAGGAAAAAACTACTAATAGCACAAAGAAGAAAACTGTATAAAAATTAGAAGTATAATAAGTATATAGATGAACATCATAAAAATAATGAGAAAGTCAGATAAAAAATTTAGGCATTAAAAGCGGATGTATTACCAAGCAAATTCAGAAGAACAGTATAATTTCCAGTATATACAGAAATCTCAAAGATCAAAAACTGAATGATATTAAAAAAAAAAGTTGAACATACAAATAAAATGAATTTTTGATTAGTCAAACCATCTAACCTGAATGTTAGAAGATTGAATTCCAGACATTTGTATCAATGATAAATGCAAAAAAAAAGATAGAGCTTTGACTCACAGCAATAATTACAGAAGAAATATTGGATAATCTAACCACTTTAATGTGAAAAGTTAAAAAAAGCTAAGATATTCATTTAGTGATTTCCATGGGTAAACTATATATTGAAGTCATAATTTATAACACATTAAATAAAAAAATCATAGAAATATCTAAAATAACTGCTGGAGTCCAATTTCTGGTTGAATATTAAAAGCAAAGATAATTGTGATCTTAATTTTTTGAAAGATTCCATAAATAATTACCATTGTTAACTCAGTTGTTTTGAATATCAAACTGTTCCAACATTTAATGACATAATCGTTTGTCCATAATTATTCTAAAACTTTATGATTGTTACTTTTTAGCAAACTTTATACTTAAAAAATTAGTTTTTTTAATTTGAAAAAAAAAAAAAAGGATTATGAATACGTAAATTGCGAATATATTTGGAATTATCACTTTAGCAAATGATATATTTAAAAATGAGTTTTCAAGTTAATTTTAAAAATTTATTATGAATACGATATAAATAAAATATTTGGGGAATGAAAAAATTAATAAGCAAGAGCAATTTTCGATATTGTTTATTTAATTCAAATCTTTTATTTACATCGTATTCATAATATTTTTTTAAAATTAATGTGAATTCAAAAACTCATTTTTTAAACATAACGTTTGCTATTGGCGCTGCTGGAACGTAATCCCCCGGTCATAATAATTCTAGCACAGTGAATTATTCGAACACTTTAGATTTATTTTTTTAAAAGATTATTATTTATTCAATAAATTACTACAGGTAAATTAATTTTGCCAAGAGATGCGTGTACCCAAGCCATCTATTGAAGGCACGCCACTGCTACGAACTCATCAGTTATTATTACTTAAACTAGTTTAATTACAACATTTAAATATTTGCTCACAAAAAGCAATACAGTTAATTCAATTATGTATTCTCTTACGCAGTATTAACTTACCTATTTAATTATCCAAAATAAACAAATATTAATGCGCGAAATATATGTAGACCTTTAAAAGTATATTAACTATAAACTCATCTTTTTACATGAGAACGAGGGCAGTTTCTGTTTTCATCTCAGGGTTCTCTTTTGCACCGCCATCTACTGGGATTATATAATTTTCAAACAAATAAATGTTTTCCTGAAGGTTTATGATGGTATATTTTAGTTGTATTTATAAATACTATTTCCATCATCTAATATTAAGTATTGAATGTCTTTAGAAAGATTTAACTTTATTTAATTTTTCCAATTACATTCAACTGTTAATAAGACCCGACAGATTAGTATATTAATGTTGATATTAATTTTTATGACGTGTTAGTAAATGAAATATTAGAGATGCGCTGACAAGAAAGAATGATTCAGGCATTGAAAAAGTAAAAAAATATTAATTTTAATTGTCTAATAAACGAACTGTTGTGCTTAAAATTAGCGTGTTTGTGTACTATTTAACATTTTTATTGATTTAACAAATGTATATATTAACGTCATCTACAAATAGCACAAAAGTTTTTAAGATTTAAACTATTAAGTACTGTATTTATCTTTTTAGATTTTATTTTTTCTGACTTGGAATTTTCTTTTCCATCATTTTTTTTTTGAATTTTTATTTGCGTCCACCGTTCCCGCTATTTTTTTTTTTCTACATTGAATTGATTTTTAAATTTTCGATAAATTTATCTTTTCTCTAATAAGGATTAATCTGGTATTCCTAACTTTGGTATCTATCATAAAATACAATACAATTTTGATTTCATTGTCTCTGATTTGTTTGTAGTGTATTCGTGGTGACGTCACAGTTACTGCAGAATGATTATTATCGCAACTGCGAGACTAGAGAGGGAAGCCATGTTAGGACGGTGATTATGCTTCCCTAGTGTTTATAAGCATGATGTATAGTAATAGTAATAAATGATTAACTAGTAAAGTGTTGCTTGTGTTTATTTGTATTCGTGATACACAACATTGTTCATACACGTTTCATCACCGAAAACTGTTTTGTATCTTCTCTGAATTCTTGTCTATGTACTAATCTCTACTGGCAGTTGATTTCTAACCTTATTTTAATAGTATAAATTTACCATACTATATATATTTTTAAAAAAAAATTATTCTACTGTATATAATAAATATATAAATACTTCAAACAGAACTTAACATTTTATAAATGAATACGGGATTCGAACTCAGACTTTCACACGACCCTCAACTCTTCATGCCATCTCATCTGAGAGTTGAGGGTCGTGTGAAAGACTGAGTTCGAATCCCACATTCATTATATATATGCAGGTTTAAGCCTGCATAGTGTATTAATTAACATATACTAAATATACAGAAATCTTTCTTGTATTATTACACAAGAAGTAGGTCATAATTGATAACTGAAAATAGTGAATCCACATTTTGCTAAGACTATAGGGAACTTAATGAATGAAATATTCCCTACAACCACATTAAATTTTGTTTCCAAGTATCTTAAGTTTCTATCATATTTCCTTTTTACCTATATTCATGGATCTGTTAAACAAAACAAGTCAAAATAAGAGTCATAGATCACATGACCCTATCTCTTAAGCTTGTAAGCTATAAACAATGAGGATTGGCAATTCCTCTACAAGCTTTGTGATAAATGCTTAGCCAGAACTAGCACTTAAAATATCTCTGTCAGGAACCCCTCCCCAAACCCTTGACCATGGTTTCATGCTTTGGCACTCCTCAGAGAGGTGTCAGGGTAGGTTCAGACACTAGATCTAAAAATACCAACCCAAAGCCAGGCATTTATCTAAAAGTTATCTATTGAGTGGAAAATCTGAAATTTTCAGACATCTACATGTCTTCAAACCCAGCTATCCAACTCAAATAGCTATATAGGGCTGATATATCTTCAGCCATACCATATATTAGTAGTCTTAGCAATATAAAATTGCATAAGACTTATGGCAGAGACTATAAATAATCAAAATAAGAGTCATAGATCACATGACCCTATATCTTAAGCTTGTAAGTTGTAAACAATGAGGATTGCCAATTCATCTACAAGCTTTGTGATAAAAAAAAATAACAGTGTTTATTTTGGAATGTGGCTTTATATTTCAATCACCATAGAAATCTTAGCAGTGAAAATGCGGTCATTATTTTTATTAATGATAATGAATGAACTCAAAATCTTGATAAAAAGTTGTTGAAGGACGAAAGATTATATTAAATTATAAATTACTGAAAACGATATAAAAATCACCAAGGGAAAAAAAATTCTTTTTCTGATAACTATCAATTAATCTTATTATGAAATGTAGTTTAGAAAATGACAAAGAAATTAGCTTCCAGTATGAATCAAAGATTCATATTCTATCATACTTTGTAATACTTTTATAGATGAATTTTCAATTGGCACTATAACTGAATTTTGGAGTACATCATTACTGATAGATCATTGTCTGTTATTTAAATCATCTCATCTTTAATATCTAGACAAGCCAGTTCATCTCTTCAAATATGAGTTTTCCCAATTTTACATAATTTATTTGGCTAACTGAAAAATTGTTGTCTTGTAAAGATTCATTACATATTTCTATTAAATGATTAATTTTTATGGATTGATAAACAACATCATCTAATGTAATTTTTTTTTTTTTTGGTTAATAAGTTTTGATCTTGGTTCTCACATATGTTAGTTCATGAGTGCTTTTGATATATAACTTATATAGCTGTAAATAGCACATTGTGTTAATATTCTACTGAGAATAGAATGAACTATTTCAATTTTTGTTTTCACATTTATTCAAATTGAAGGTTATTAATTGAATTAGAAATACATTGGTCATTACTTTCTTGCTATTAAATTGTTTTTAGTAACCAAAACATAGGCCAGAAAACCAAGAGATAGAGGTGGCATTACTTATTAAAAAATTAGGATACTATAATATATAGAAAATGAACTGGATTCAGATGTATATGACTATAGAAGAAAGTTAGATTAATTGAAAATATTTGTTTTTTTAGTTTGGGCTGATAGTTTGAGATAACATAAAAGAAAATAATAGGAGTTGGAATGAATGTGCATTAGATCCTAAGGTTTAATGGCCCTGATCCAAGATTCAAGACTCCTCATTGATGAGAGCCATATATTTGAAACTATTCTAGGGATTTTGAATAGGAAAGTGCAGGATAAAGATTTATTAAGCAATATCAGCTGACAACTATTATTACTTTTCAATGCTTAAAGGATATGACAGAACAAAGATTGGATAGTTTGCTACTAAACAAACAATGTAAAAGCTGAAGACAGATGATACATCATATGACACTTTATTGATGCACTGATGATGTGATAAATTTAAGACATTTTAATAATATAACTGAAATTTTTATTATGTTTAAGTTAATATAAAATAGGGAGGGTGTCTATCTTTATTTACTTTAAACTGTTTTAACTGAAATACAGGCTTATTATATACCTATATCAATATTTAAACTGTTTTGAAAAAAAAAATGTAGCTGAGACTACGAGTATCAAAGTTGTTCATCACTTAATTAGAAATAAGTAACCACAATAAGAAATGTAGATTTGCAAATATTGTTTTTTAATTAATTAAAAACAGCAAGAAATGTAGATATGCAAAGATTGTTTTTTAATTAATTAAAAACAGCAATAACAAGAAATTAAGAATGTTTAATTGAAAATTTAAAGCCATATTGTTGAAAATGTTTTTAATAATTAAGAAACAGGATATTTTACATAAGTGGTGAAGAGGCGAAATCTAAATATTTGTTTTAGATTCTAAAAAGTCTTTTATTTTATGAATGATGTATCTGTAAATAAGAAAGTTTGGCATGTTTTTAACCTTTACTAACTTTCAATTTTTATTTTTTTGATAATTAATGATTCCCAGTTATAATGGAATTTTTAAAAAAATCCAAACACTAGATAATTATTTACTGAATGTATTGTATTCTTTACAATTACAAAAATATTTTTAATTTTACCTGGAACAACTTCTCACATGACTATATTTTTTATTGAAGAAATTTAATAAATTAATAAATAAGAATTTCTTTTAATGTGTTAAGAAAAGCTCTTGAGTCCATTCCTGTACCATATAGATGAAGCATATAATTCAGATAAAAAGTAATTCATACATGGAAAGAAAATTCCATCATAAAACTAAAATAAAACATGTAGAAATCAGTTTTGAATATATAGTTTATAAATGAGAATGATGTATTTTGGAGATCTTATTTTTATTTTATAGAAATGTATACTTTTAAGAGCAAGTGAATTGTGAATGTTGTATTAATTGAAAATGAAAGTATACTGGATCCAAAACATTCACTCTTTCATCACATACAAATTTGAACAGTTTTTGATGAAAGAAAAGAAGTTATTTTTTCCCATTAAAATCACTCCCAAATGTTTTTTTTAATTTTATATTATATAGATATTTTTATAATATTAAGTTAACAGGAAGTATTTATTTTAAAAAGTATATTTCTTTGTTACAACCATCCCTCTCCCAGTTTGAGATGGTTGCTTAATCCATTGGACAAGTTCTAATTTTTTTGGGTGCTCTAAAATGTTAACACAATATTTTAAAAAGTTCTATTAACTAAATTATGTTATCAGATACATTATTATGAACTGAAAATAAAATCATAAAATTTCTTGATGAACTAAATATTATAATTGCATTTTCTGATACACAATTTAAAATTTTAATTGTTTCTGTAATTTTTCTTTCTATTAATTAATCATCAAGATGTTATGAGGTGATACAAACAATTTTTGTTACAAAATTCTACTTATGCCACTGTATATAATTATATTTACAAATATTTATAAACATGACTAATGTAATTCTCTTCCTATAAAAGTTTCAAATAAATATAAAAACTTTTATTTCACATCTTTTTTAAAAACTTTTTTTTTTATGTTGAGTAAATTTTTACAAAATTTATATTATATTATATCCATATTCTACAATTAGTATATATTATTAATTTCCTATCATATAAGCCCTTATTCTATAAAAATATTTATTAATAATAATAAATCATACAAAACTTTTCTTTTACATCTTTTATAAATTGGTTGTATATTAAATAATCATATAACTTTTGCAAATTTTTTTTATGTTATGACGATGTTGTATAATTATTGCTTTATTAATTAAATAAAAAGGTAAGATAAAATGTAAATATGACAAAAAACAAAACACAAAATGAAATTTCTATTGTAATATAGAATGCATTTATTAAAAAATAATATTATGACCACAAATTAGTTTATTTTCTTCATCGTCATTATCATTATCAACACTTTCAACAATTATTAATCCACTGCAAGATGAAGGTCTCTCCACATATAATCGTTTTTTTATTCTTAGTCTCATTTGTCCACATCACAGCAACAAACTTCATTATTTAATCTATCCTTCTCAGATGTGGTCTTTTTCTGTGTTTTTTTACAGTTTATTTGAATCCAGTATAAGATTTTAACTGTCCATCGGTTATCTTCCCTTTTACCAATGTGTCTAGTTAGTTCTACTTATGGTTTTTATTTTTTTCAGTGAGTCAGTAATTGCTCTTTTATCAATGAATTTCATTTTCAATTGTCATTACTAATATACATCTTTCCATAGTTCACTGACTAGTCTAAAATCTTTGTATTGCTCTTCTGTTAAATGTCCTGGTCTTAAATTCATAAGTAAAGATTGGTAACACATTTATTAAGTCTTTTTTCAAATATGTAAACATTTTCATTTAATATTAAATAAATTCTACCAAATGCATTTCATCCAAGTTTAAATTTATGATTAATTTTATCCATATTGGTTCCATCTGTTTTAATAATTTGATCAAAGCATTTGAACTTCTTAACATTGTCTAATTCATCATTATTATACTTTATTTTCTGCTTTTCAAAATATCCATTGAACATTACATTAGTCATTTTAGCATTTGCTTTTAACCTTATTATTTTTACTTTCATCTGATAACTTTTGCAATATCTCCTGAAGTATTATTTGCAAATGTAATTACATTATCTACAGAATTTAGATGACTTAAATATATTTTATTTAGTTTTAGTCTTTTAGATACATATTTTAATTCTCAAAATACTTGTTTTAAAACTGCTGCAAAAATTAATGTAGATGTGGATATATCCTGTCAACATCTTTCAATGTTAATATTCTTAATACAATTATGTAATTAAATCATGGCTGTTGTATTTGAATAAATACTCTTCAGAATATGACAATATCATGGATTTATATCATGATTCAGTACTTTAATGATTGAAGAAATGCTTATAGAATCAAATATATTATATTATAAAACAAAAAAAAAAAATATTAAAAAAACTTATTTTTTTTTTTCTTCTACTCCTCTCAACACTAAGATATGAATCATTATGATGAAAAAATTTTTTAATAATAGTTTTTTTTTTTTTTTTTGTAAAATCCAATGTTCCCTGTAGACAAATTGTAACTACTTTCACAGGTCTGTAATTTCTTATAACCTCTTTATCATCTATTTTTAATATATATTTAGAAGACATGAGAAATTATTATTTAGAGTTGGGAGAAGCAAATGTTGGAAATAGAATAAGAAAAGGTATAAGGTTTGCAGGTGATATGACTGTTACATGTGATGAAAAGAGTCTTCAGTATATGTTGAATAAATTAGAAGAAAGATTTATGGAAATGAAATCAAAAGTAATGGAAAGAAGACTAAGTGTTTATGGATAGGAAAAAATGCCAAAAGAATGCAAATTGAAATCCCAAAATAACATAATTCTATACTTAAAATAATTTAAATATTTGGGTAATCAGTTGAGTGAGGATGCAAGAAGTGAAGATGAAGTTAAAAGAAGAATAACATTGGCAAAGAGAATATTTATTAAGAGAAAAAAATATTTTGTGGATCTTTGAAGAGAAAATTAAGGAAAAGATTAATTAAATGCTATATGTGTAGCATGCAATTATATTGTTGTGATTAGTAACAGATTGGTAGCCATTAAGATGCAGTCAAGGTGAAGGATGGAAAAAATCATTTCGATAAATAAAATAACAAATGAAGTAGTTTTGAAAAGAGGAAATGAAAAAAGAAATTGAGTCAATTAGAAAGAGAAATTAGATTTGGACATATATTAAGAAGAATGTATTAATCCATAAAAGATGTTTTGGAGAAAGCAATGAATGGAAACAAGAAAAACGGACGGAAAGATTTGCATTGCTGGATAATATTGTAGACATGAAAAGTTATATGGAATTGCAGAGCTGGGCAATGAAGTGACAAACAACATTGATGAATTAGTGATGTGATTGCTCTCTGGACTTGTTTTGGGATGCACTATCATTGATGATGATGATCATTGTCTATTTTTCATGTCAAAATTACTATTGAATAGTTTCAGTCATGTGATACATTTTTATCTTTTCCTTATACTACATTAATATCATTTGACATTAAATATATTCAATACTGTAATTTATTAATGTTATATATAGAGCTCCCAAAACAAGCTCTTAACAAGCTTTGAGAATATCCTCAACCCAAGTAGCTTCATCAGTGAGGTGCCAACATGTTCATTAAATTAAGAATACTAGGACAAGCCCAGCCCTTTATCTAATGTATAACTAACTATTGAGAAGAAAATCTGAAATTTTGAGACATCCATGTCTCAATATACTACTTTTATGGCCAGTCTTATATTCACACAAAGGCATTGAAAAGGCTTTGCTCCTGTATGTATCTTTGCATGTATTGATAAATTACTTTTGAGTCCAGTCTTATATTTACACAAAGTACAGTGAAATGGCTTTTCTCCTGTATGTATCTTTTCATGTTTTGATAAAGTACCTCTATCTCCAGTTTTGTATTCACACAAACTACACTGATAGGGATTTTCTCCTGTATGGGTTCTTTCATGTTTTGATAAACTACTTTTATGGCCAGTCTTCTATTTACAGAAACTACATTGAAAAGGCTTTTCTCCCATATGTGCCTGATTGAAAAAACAAATTGAACTGAGCGAAATAACATTATCATAGTATATAAATGAAATATATATTTAAACACATACTTAATCATTACTGTTAATTTATAATTATGACATTTTAATGTTTTATTTAATTGGGGCAAATAAGTGGCTCTAATTATTTTAAATCAAATGTAAATACAAAAAGAAATATATATTTATAAATTAATTGACTAATTTATATCAAATAATCAAAATTTGCTTGTTATTACCTATCACTAAATGTAATAACTTTAAAACAATAATACACTTGTTGTATTACATGTGTATTGTGTTGTGTGAAAACTTTTAATCATTTATATTGGATCTAAGAAATTTGATTAGTCATAAAATTGAAAAATTACTTTTCTTAATTAAAATATGTAATTGACAAATAATATTTCATGATGTTAATAGATCATAAAAGAAAACCAACAATATTAAATCACTATTATCAATTTTATTGTAATCTGTATTCAATAGATTAGAATTTATGTGTATGTACAGTATAATGGGCATTATGTAATAAATAATTAATTTTCATGTATGTTCTTGAAGTCATTTTTTGGCATTGTCAAAATTATATATGGCTATGGATGTCATGCATTGCTGACCATTTGTATTAATAATTCAAATTGATGCTATGCATATTTCAGTTATTTAATGCTTATTTTTGTGATGCATAGGCCATAAAAGTATAGCATTTATGTTTAAAAATATGATTATGTCATGGTTAAGCAATCTTGCATGACATATCAAGGATTGATGATGGGTGCAAAGTTTTACATTGACATAGGAGTGCAGCTACCAGTTTTACTTGCCTTTCCAATGATATGAATCGTTTTTGTCCTTTTGTAATTTAAAGTATTGACTTGTATTTCTTTTTTCCTTCTTTCAGGAATCTTAGCGATCATATTAATTTAAAGTCAATATTCTTTAATAAGTCTGCCACTTGTTCAATACCTTGTGCATTTATACAGAGTAGAGATTGCTCTTTAGTGGAAGACTGTTTTATTATCATTATTTGGTTTTCACTCAGGCAATACAAATTTAATGTTAATTTGGCTGCCAGTTGCCTAAAAAACTCTATTAGGTTTTCTCTAGGGATGTTTCTGTACTTTACGTGTAGCAGCTGATATAATAATGCTTCTTGTTTATCCTTGTTCAATGGTTTTTATTAATAAGACTTAATAGTCATCATACATGGACATGGTTTGAAACAAAGACTCCCACCACGACAGTGCATCACCTTGCAAATGACTACAGGCTACAATTAATTTCTCTCCCTCTGATAAATTATTGATTGAAAAATATAAATTGACTTTTTATGTTTGATTGGGATTTCATTTGTGGATCCTTTAAATGTTTTGAGTCGTATGAACTGATTAATAGGATTTATTTGTGCATTATTGTTTTTAATATTAATATTAATATTTAATTTTAATATTATTGTTTTTAATATTAAGCCATTTGGCTTTATTATTTGATTGTTGGTAATTTCCATTTCCAGTGAAAATTGTCCTTTTTTGCTATCTATTTGGGATAAATCCCCTATTTCTTTGTATACCTCATATGGATCATCCACATTTCTGTTGGTTGTCTATACTATTAATTTTTTTTAGGATAAGGTCTAGTTTTTCTGTGTTTAGATCATGATCGCTTTCATATAGCATAACACTTTGACTATCTTAGATAAGTTTCTCTTTTAATGTTGTATGAAAAAAAGATTCTATTTTTTCAAATCATTGACTCATTGAGCTGTTCATATTCTCTACTTGATTTTGTAGATCACTTTGATTCTTGATTAGTTTATCAAGTGTCCTTATGTTGTGTGAGTTTAGCTTCAATCAAATTTTGTCTAATCCTTATACTACTATCATTTTCGATACATCCTTGCCTTTAGGAAAAGTTCCTTTGTGTGTACTGTATGGTAGTTCATCAGACAAGCTTCTGTCACCAGACTCTTTTATAACTCTTCCCTCATGCTGAGAAAATAAAGATGCATTAACTGAATAAACTATAAAATTTGTGGACATATAAATTTAGATTTGTACACTTTCTAAAAAATTACCAAACACTATTAATACAATTTTACTTGTCATTTTATATTTTCATGTTACTAATCCAGTCTGGCTAACTCTAATTGAATCCTAAATTTCAGGATAACCAGCCTATCAAATAAAGGAATCCATCCAGATTTTATTGAATACCAAGTCTAAAATTTTGACAGCAGTCTTTTTTTTTCATTATGCCTATTTAAGCACAAGAATATGTATCCAAGTTTATGCAAACCTTATGCATTTTCTTATTCTATTTTCAACATTTGCTCATCCCAACTCTAAATAATAATTTCATATGGCTTTTGATTCTATATGCATTTCTTCAGTGATTAAAGCATT
>JAQFVV010017592.1:0-104035 GCA_028023455.1 Epiperipatus broadwayi
ATATATATATATATATATATATATATATAGTAACACTATCAAAATAAGGAGGTTGTATCTGAGGTGAGGGTCACCAGTACATCCACATCAACACCCAAAGTTGATAGCCATTTCTAACTCTACAGATAATTGGGGTTTAAACCATCAAAGATTTGAGGATTGTTTGTTTATCAAGTAAAAAATTAAAAAAAATTAATATCAAAGGCATGAGCATGATAGATCAATCTGAAAGATGAGCATAAATTCACCACCTTTACCTAAAAGTAATAATCATTCATCAATCATAAATATTTAACAATCAAAAATAAATCAACAGTCAATCTGGTGGCAGGATTAGAAATGGATCTACTATAGACCAAGCTAACTATTGAACTCTTGCCAAATTGAAGCAATTATTTAAACATTAATTTGGATGCACATACTTAAATGATAATCCATAAGAATATATAACCATAAAAACAATAATGCTAGGATACTAAAACATGCTCATCATCATCAATGCTCTGGCCACTTAGTACCATTAATGTACTGGCCAATTATAAACTTAATTTCTAATAGAAACTAAACTAAAATGTAGTGCATGGACTTTGAAGAATATACTCTTTACACCAAACCAGGACATTGACAACTGAATGCCCCCGCACTAAATGTATATACCTTTCTGTCTCATATAGCAGTTATGCACAAATCTAGCTCAGGAAGCAAGAACTCTGTAATTTATTAATGTGAGCAAGAAGGAAATAAATAAATAGATTAGCTTATTATAAATAACCTTAAGCAAATCATGAGCTTCCCCTATTTATAAATAACCAGTTTTATCAGGATCATAAAAAACAACAACTAAATCCTGGAATATAAACCATCATGATATAAGGTCACTCACACTGCACTTCATGAAACAGGAATTGGATAGAATAAAGAAATTAAGACTAAAAAAATATTTTAAAAACAATTATTAAATGTCTAATTAACAATGAAATCAAAAAATGACACGATAGTATGACATTCCAAATACCCATTTCATCAACAACAAAAAAATGCATTTTTACAAAAATTATATTTACCAACCAATTAATTTTCATACATGGATTAACTTTAAATTCATTAGGTTCTATCTTTTAAAAATAACTAAGAGTTTGTTAGACATTTTCAAAAATCAAAGATTCAATTTTTTTAAAATATTTAAGAATTAAACAACATGTTCAGAATCAAAGATGACAATTTTTGATTCAGCTTAGCAAGCAAAAAAAATTAACAACAGATATTTTTTTGAAAAAAAAAAAACCCACTATTTCACCATTTGTAATAGAAATTTGACTGGATTTTATAAAACAACAAAAAAAAAACATCTAACAATTTGAAATAATTTAACTTAGTGAAGTATTTACTATTCAATTATTATATAGCACAAAAACCAATTGTTATTTTATGAAACAAAACAAAAATTTCTATTAACACTAAAAAAAGTGTGCACAAATAAAAAATAATACCTCTAGCCATGACTTTAGTCTTTATGGAGTCATTTCCAGTTACAATTTCTAGTTTTTTTTCAGTTGAGCTTCTCTTTAAAGGCTTCTTAGACATGTACATAGTTAAGGTGTTCTTTTTCTGGTCTATAGCAATTCCAGGTAAACAAAAAAAATAGCAAATTTTGTCCATTGGGTTTTCTTGATTTTCCAGGTGAGACTGACACAGACAGAACATGCTCTTCATTGAAGGCAAGATTGCACACTACTTTAGGGAATACCTTCTTCTCTACATCTTTATTCTGGTGAAAGTAGATTACATGAAAGAAGGTGATGCCTGGCTTTTAGCTGAATCTAGCACATGGTTTTCATTGTGCAAACCATTTTAAGGTTAAACTCATAGTATAACTAAAAGCTTGATTAAAACTTCTGCCATTCTATTCAATAGATTGGTAATCAGATGGATTAAGCTTGGGCTGCTCTTTCATTAACAGCTAAGTTTGGAATACTTCTACTGTTTTTTTTAGCAGCAGGGTTAAGATTTGACAGCTTTCTCTTCAACAGATAAATTAGAAATAACCTCTCCAGACACTTAGATATTATCACTAATTCACACCTCACACAAATATTATTTCTAGAATGATCTTATCCACACGCCAATTATGATTTGTCTCATATTATAATTTTCATGACAATCAATTAAATAAAATTTTATAAATGTAATTGTTCAGCCAATTTCCTTCTTAATCATAGATATTAAAAACAAATCAAGAACTTAAATTAATATTATAAAATTCTTGGCATTCTTTTATAATTAAAAACCAACTTTTCTCGCAAAAAACAATAACAAGACGATAATTAGTTAATTGCACTGATTTGATTTTTCTTTTTCACTAACGAGAGATAAAAAAACAACTCTGATTAATTAAAAATAAAATTTACAAAGTTATTAAAATCTTACTTTGTTCTTTCCTCTCTTTTATTTTTTATTTTTAACAAATACTCTTAAATATATTTAATGTTTGAGAATTTTCATACTATCATATGGGGATTTTACAAATATTGAGTTAAATAATGACCCTTAAAAAATAGGTCTAAGAAAATTTAAATATTATTTTTCTTCATTAATAAAATAATTTTTTATTCTCAAACCTGAGGAACATACTGCCAACTATCTAATTTTTTCTTCTAGTGCAGCGATGCAACCAACTGGTTACAATATATATGTTGAAATGAATGTTTTTATGGGTGAAAGATGTTTAATGGAGCATGTTTTTGAAAGTAACCATGTTTAATAGAATAAAATAAAATAAAACTTATTTTATTTTATTAATCATGATTATTCATGAAAACATGCTTCATAAAATATACTCCCCAATGTTTTGATGAAATGTTGAATGTTATTTCATCGCAATGTTGGGAATGCAAAATAATACACTGTTTAACCCAAAAAATACTTTACATATGTTATATAACCATGAAAACATTAAATATAATATATATATAAAAACAGGGTATGAGCACAGACTTTCACATGACCCACCACTCTCCACACTATCTCATAACACTGATACACTTGAACACACATATGTTGAAAAGATAAATAATCACCAATATACGTATTTCATGCTAAACCAGCAATCATCAGTTGGTCCAGATTACCATCTCTACACATATATGCTACAAGTTCTCAGATATATATTAAGATAGCAAATCCTCCTACTTTAATGGACAGGCTTCAATCCACTCCACACTGCAACTCTTCAACCGTCCATCCAATTGAAAATCTGATGATGGAATGCTCAAAGGCCACCCTTAGGCTGAGATTATTGTCACACCCATGTTGACCTAAGGTCAATCTGACCCCACATGTACAGGACATAATCCATTAAATACATATGCAAGGAATAGGCAGACATCTCTAATATGTAATAGCTGAAATACACAGGCTTATATATACCTGTGTCTATATATGTAATAGACAGGGTATGAGCACAGACTTTCACATGACCCACCACTCTCCACACTATCTCATAACACTGATACACTTGAACAAACATATGTTGAAAAGATAAATAATCACCAATATACACATTTCATGCTAAACCAGCAATCATCAGTTGGGTGGCCTTTGAGCGTTCCATCATCAGATTTTCAATTGGATGGACGGTTGAAGAGTTGCAGTGTGCAGTGGATTGAAGCCTGTCCATTAAAGTAGGAGGATTTGCTATCTTAATATATATCTGAGCACTTGTAGCATATATGTGTAGAGATGGTAATCTGGACCAACTGATGATTGCTGGTTTAGCATGAAATACATATATTGGTGATTATTTATCTTTTCAACATATGTGTGTTCAAGTGTATCAGTGTTATGAGATAGTGTGGAGAGTGGTGGCTCATGTGAAAGTCTGTGCTCATACCCTGTCTATTACATATATAGACACAGGTATATATAAGCCTGTGTATTTCAGCTATTATATATATAAAAAGAAAAATGTTTGACTAAAATGAAAAAGATGAAATAATTGACATTAAATAAAGCAAACTTATATGAAGAAATAGTTGGTAATTATTACATTATTATTTATATTTATTGTAAAAATCTGTATTTTAAGAAGGGAGATAGAAATGGAAATTTTATATTTAAAAATACACAATTAGAAAAACAAATAAATATAGCAGAAGAAAACATTAAGATGTAGGATTTTATGTGATTACATTTATTATTTATCCATAAATGTAACATTGAATATAGACAAAGCAATGTTTCAATTATAAACAGCAAAGGATCACATAATGTATGTTGCAGTCAAATATTATCTAATTTTAAGTAATAATTTATTTTAATATCTAGAACAGTATTTTTATAATACAAACATATAATAATGTTTGCAAAATATAATTTTAATTTAAAATTAAAAGTAAAAGACTATGGTAATAATAAAGATATAAAAAATAGTAGATATTAATGAAGAACTTTGATCAAAGAAATATTAGAAATGAAAAAAAATAAGACAAAAGAAAGTATCAATCAAAAAGTAAAAAATTGAAAAGAAAAAAAAAAAACAAAAAAAAAAAGTATTTAATGTTAAATTATAAATTATTTCATAGTTGTAATTTTTTATAACTTCCATAAAGAAGCTTCTATTTCATAATACACTGAATAATGATGGTGGTGTGATTATTTTAACAAAGAGATGCCCATTCAATTACAGAACTGCAAAAAATGGTTTGGGAAAATCAAATTTTAACCCAATCTAATTATCATTATATAAATTGATAAATTTGTCTAAACAAATTATTATTAAATTTCAAGAGTTCAGAATGTGAAAGTAAAAAGAGCTTCAGTGAAGACGTATCCAAAGGAATTCGATAGCCCACTTTTTAGGTAGGGGGAAGCAGCATTTCTTTTTATTTATGGAGTCCCATTATTGGTGAAGTACCATACCTTCTTTATCTTGCACTTGAAGCATTTCATTCTATGCACATGTTTCTGGCTGACGTTAAGCTCAAATGTATGCTGAGTGTGTTTTGATGTTCCAGAAATATGGATTTGAATTCTAGATTGCTTTTTGCTCTTTTGTAGAGATATTAGCAATCTTGTTGCAAGCCTGGCATGTAATTCTCCATAGTAGACTGCATTACAGCCAATTTGAATGAGGCAATCTGGTAAACACTGGGAAGGAGGCATATGGTTGGTGAGGAGTTTATCTTTGGAGTTATTTACTTGTTTATGGAGAGTGGGGTATGGAAGCAGATTCTGTATGACTCTGAGAAAATTTGGTGCATGTTCCTGGAGACTTTAGAGATATAAGGGAGCAATGTCCATGGCTTGGAGTCTAATGGGGTGAGGAGGGTTGTTCTGATTTTGTTATAGAATTTGTAATGTTAGCGAGTGACCTGTATTTGAATCCAATGAGACATAAGTTGTTAATGTATTTATCAATATTAGCCTTCCCAGTTTGATTTTAGTTTGCATAGATGTAAATTCCTATATAAAAAAGTTGTTAGACTGGTATATTTGTGTGAGCTAGGAATAATAGAATGAGAGTATTTATAATCTTCGATTTTGATGGGTTTGATTACATTTTATGATTTATGTGGGCAATCTCCCTTTGGACATATATTTCAAAGTATTTTATTCTTTTTTGAAAGACTTCATGTTCTAAAATCCATGTTAATGCACATTTCTGTGCACACTTGTGTTTGATGTTGTTAATTTAGAGCTCTGGAATACAAATGAAGATGTCGTTGACATATCGTGAGTACATTATATCTGGCATAATTTTGAAATATTTAGGGAATAAACCTGTTTCAATACTGTTCAGAAATATACTGGATATAATTCCATTTATTAGTAGTCCCATTAATCATTTGGCATATTGTCCAGAACACATCCATATTTCTGGAACATTAAAACACACATGGCCATACATTTGAGCTTACATAAGCCAGCATTGTTTGCATAGAATGAAATGACTACAAACACGATGTATTGCCAATAACTTGAATTCCTTAAATAAAAAGGAATCCTGTTTTTCCCTTTCTAAAAAATGGGCTCTCTGATTCATTTGGATACATTTACATAAATTTATATCTTATTTATACCCACCACCCTTCTGTTCACTTCTCATTGCTATGAATATTATATCATAACCATGATATTGAAAGCACTTAGCTTATTTTAAGATACATTAAGCTTTTCTTATTTTAGCATTCCAAGTGCTTAGAATTTAATACAATCTAATTATCATTAAAGAAACACATCAGCCAATAAAAATCAATAAATAATTGACAATGAAAGGATTCAGAATTTATTCTTTCATACAGTTCACATATTCCCATTTATATAGGAATATATTTCCAGAACAATCATTATCATGCTACTGTAGATAAATAAATTCTTTTTATGTAGAATGCAGAACAATACTGCAACAAATGCCATGAATTAAAATACAAAAAAATGGCCAACAAGTGTTTAATTACAATGTACTACAAACCACAATTCAAAATACTTTTAAAATAAATATCCTGAAACAATAAGATGATTGAAACAAAGTTTGCATTCTGGTAAATTTTAAGGTTATGAATGTTTAGACACTTTGATAAAATAAAAATTATTCTACATGAAATAATTTGCTAAATGTTAAATATTTAGATACTTTATTATGAATTATCATTTATCATTAACATCTCAAAAATATAGCCATGTTTTATATACTTATTTGTGATAATAATAGTTTGTAAATCTCAGATGTTTTTAAAATCTAAGTTTGAGTTACTATTATGTTGAAAAATTATATCTAATAATTTTATGCATTGTTTGAAATAAATAACTTTGTTATGTATTATTATCATCTTGACCTGTTATAAATGCTTGGATTATGCAAATTATCATTAAATAGTAATGCTTTTGCAGACCTAATTTAAGAAAATTTTACTGATCCCATTCTTCAAAATTTCTAATTTGATATGAAAAGTCCGAGACATATCTGAGAACTCTAAAAGCATTTGATCAAAAATATTCAAGTGAGTTTAAAAAATTAATAGAAGATTAAATATCAGAAATCAATAAAGCTCAACATTCTATAAAACCTCTCAAATTATATATTCACAAAACTTAATCATAAATCTAATGCTATTTACCCTCATTTTTAAATATTAATTTTGGGCAATGTCATTTTAAATGCGAGCTTACTAATTACAACCAGTAAAATGCATTGAAATTTAATCTGAAATATAGTGCAGTCGATCCACAGCACTTATATCTGCATAAAATTAGTGATTACATAAATCTACAAATAATTTTTACTTATCTAGTATTTATGTGTGTAAGGAATATTTTGCGGATTGAAATAGAAAACTAAGGAAATAAAAGAAGATAAATAAAGTCATCTAGATTTTGCAGATGATGTAGATGTTTCTACAAATAATGCTTTAGAGCTTTGCATTATGCGATGAAAAAAAACAATAGGACTAAAGGTAAATGACAAAAAGACTAAAGTAATGTTAAATGGATTTTCTCAAAATAAAAAAAATAAAAGATTGATAACAATGAGTCAGAAGAAGTTAACAATTACAAATATGTTGGTCAGATTATTACTACAGATGGAAATGAAATGAATGAAATTAATCATAGAATTAAACTTTGTTGGAATACTTTTGGCCAAAATAATTTAATACTAAAAGAAAATATTCCTATGTATTTGAAAAGGAAGGTTTTTGATAAATACGGATCTGAGACTTGGATATTTAATAGAAGAGCAATACAGAAACTTCAGACCACTCAACAAAGTATGAAGAGATGTATGTTAGAAGAACAAGAAGAGATTGAAAATGAAATATATGGGGAGAGAACAAACAGATTTTACTGACATCATTGAAAGAATTAAAAGACTGAAGTGGGATTGGGCTGGACATATTGGTAGAAGAGATGATAATAGATGAATAGTTGAAATCTTAAACTAGATTCCAAGATATTGCATAACATTTAGAAAGAGACCACATGTGAGATGGATGGATGAAATATGAAAGTGTGCTGGAGTGATACGAATAAAAGAGGCTAGAGACCGGAGAAGAGAGACCTTCATCCTGCAGTGGATCGACTATGGATGAAAATGATGATAATGATAATAAAATTTACTTTTTTAAAAAATACATTCAATAAATATGCTTTTAGATCAATTATACGCACATGTAGAAGCGTATTTATTTAATTTTTTTGAAATTTATATACTGTATTTTATTGGAAAATATAAATCAGAATGGGAAAGCAAAAAAATATTACTTGGATATTATTATAGATGACGCTCCAATGTAACAATCTTAAAATGGCTACCGTTGATTCAAAAACGTTCTTGAATTTATAATATGCACATATTTTTTTGTTAAAAAAAGAGAACTTAATAAATATAAAATATTTCAGGTAAGCATCATTATTGATAACACGGAATCATAATTTAAAACCGCCTTTTTATTATTATTACATTTAAATTTATAGTATAATTGCCAAAGCTTAGAAATTTTTTAAAGTTATGTATAATAATTGTAGCACACTTTAATGATATTTAGTACTTCAATTAACTGGGTACAAGAATTATCACAGAATTTTATGTTAGAAATTTATCTAATTTATTTATTTATAATCCTGAATATAATTATGCGCGTGGGACTTTTAAAAAAATTAAAAAACTATGATAACTTGATTCTGATCAAAAAAAAAGTTATTACACAGTATAGTATTATGCTTTTAATATTTTGCTTTATTATTACTAAACAAGTATAATACAGATTATATATTGTATTTTTAGTTTTTCTGGGGGTTTTTTTTTTTTTACTTGTCCTAATTGAGTAAGATTTGCCACGTCTTTTCTTCCAATTTGTTACCATGTGTGTGCTGTTTTATGTAATGCTCGTTAGATGGCGATATTATTGCAATTAAACATGCATTGACACATGAAATAAAATAAAAAAAGTAAGAATAATGTAAACATTTCCAACTGAAAAATTTATCTTGTTCTTTGCGAATGATTTCAATATAGCAATATGCTCTCATTATTTTCCGCAATGAAATTTCATGAACCTGGATTTTATTAATTCTGGATATAGAATCGTATTTATGGCCTTTTGTTATTTTAGACATTAATCTATCTTAATTCTTTGCTGATAAAACTGCTGTTGCTACATACTTTTATTTTTGCAAAATATATACACCTGTAATTTGTGCTACAATAAACGTAAGTATAGACGCATTAAAAGTATTCTCAGCATCATAATTTTTCTGTATAAAAATTATATCAGTAACGAAAACACAGAGCATTCTTTTGCATGCATACTTTTATTTTGCATAAATTATTTTATTTATTGGAGTAAAGGCTACATGCAATTTCTTTTAGTTATCTTTTAAGGGGCTGCTGATGAAAGTGTGCACTAGGGAGATGGCAAATATTCTTTAGGTATTCATGGGAACAAGAAACATTGCTGAATAAATTATCATGTGCTTTACTGATTGCTGTAAAGCCTTTAATTTAGTTGGTGCTAAATTATGATTTTTAGAAAAATATTAAGCAATCTTTTTATATTTAAAATAGAAAACTCTTCAGTCACTACCGCCACACAGTGCAAGCCATATATATGTAGGTTTGGGCATGAAATCCATATCTAGTGCCTGTTCATCCAATATCTCTAGACTGGTTTCTAGCTTGTGGCTTTCGTCGGTGAGGAGCTTTGAATATGAGAGCACTGCACCTGAATCTTAGAGTCTAGTGCAACCACCCAGCCGCCACCTTTTACCTATTTTGTTAACTATAAATGTAGGAGGCCAAGATGCTTTCAATTCAAGCCAATTAGTTTCTATTGGCATACATATTGAACTCAGATCTTTGGCTTATAGTTTTTTACTTAATTGAATGGATAACGGGTGGTTGTTAGAGAGTTTGCATTGGATCCAGGGCCTAGGTGTGGTGCTCTCAGATCCAGGAGCTTCACACTGGTGGAGGTTACGAACTGTAAGCTGGTATGGGCATATTGGACAGGTAGGCACTAGATAGGAATTTTATGCACAAGTCATCTAGCATCTATTGATTATCCTGCCTTGCACCAGGTGGTACTACTGTATAGAGTATAAAGAATTTATATCAGTATATTTGTACAAAAGATGGGATGATTGTATTAAGAAGATTGTTGAGTGTTGTAGTAGTAAGGAATGGGATAAAAGAATAGATTTATTAATAAAGAATAGGGAGTTGGAGAGATGGAGAAATAGTATGGAGAGTAAAAAGAGTTTAAATATATAAACAGAATATTAGGCGTGAGTTAATATATGATAATAGTAAGGAAAGTAGTTTATTATTTAAGGCTCGAATGGGATCTTTAGCTACAAGAGAATATACATGTAAATGGCAAAAAATGGGTGATTTATTTTGTAAATTATGTAAGGAAGGAATAGAAAATATTAGGCATTTGTTAATTGAATGTAAATGCTTGAAAACAGAAAGGGTACATATAATGAAATTATGGAAGAATAAATATGAAAAGTGATTATACAGAAAGTGAATTATTGGTTTTTATGCTGGGTTTGGGAAAAGATAAAGGGGATTTAGATATAAAGGTTATAAAGTTGACAAAGATTATGTTGTGGAAATGGGATGGAGCAGAATATGGGAAAATTTAGAGTGGGGAATGGAAAATAAAGTGGCTAACAGGTTTATCTGGGCATAATTGCTGAGATATTCTTGACTTCGTTTAAGGAGAAGCCACAACACATCACATCACATAATTGAATGCAATATGTATTAGAAATTTAGTGTAAAAGTACGTAAGAAAACTTCAATAAAGCCAAATATTTATATATTTGAAATAAAAAATAGTTTAATTTCTTTAATGAAATGAAGCCGAAATTTTAAGAAAGAAGTAGAAAAATAATATAGTAGTAACTCAATTGAAATTGGGAGTAATCATAAGCTTATCGTAAATATTTGCTGAAATGTTTTAATAATATTAATAGGAAAGAAAATATCTTAGAAAGTGGAGATATTGCCCTATAATATTGCTTTTGATTAGGAGTTTGATATATATGACCGGTAACGTCCTTAGCATGAGCAAACTGAGTACTTGTCCAGGTGGCACATTCAAGGATGTATGCATTTTTTTAAAAATTAAATGATTTAAATAAATAATAATCAACGTATCAAATTTTCAAATATATTTTTAAAACTACTGTATATTATTCCTAAGAAAAATTTGGTTCTAGTAAACTATTCACTGTACAGCCTGTGTTGGCGCTGTTTCTGTGTAAAAACACAGAATTATACCGCTTTCGCGGCCGAACCTACGGCTAATATACGAGTGATCATTAATATACGAGTAGATCGTATGTAGTGGTTATAATACGTGGCCAATTCTTCTGCGTTCAATAACATTACGTCTACTAACAATACTATGATCGTATAGTTTGCCGTTGATTTCATTGTGGGTTGAATTCCTATGCATATTGACAGAATTTGTATTGTCGCTAGTATTTAAGATGAGAGTGTGAGCATTGTCATCTTTTTCAAGTGTTTATTTGTTGATGTTTATGATTGTCTGTATTTCCCAACTGAAAGATTTTTGCGTATTAGTAATTTTCAGCATATTATTGATATTTGTCAAAAAAAATTTTTTGGGCTAATTTTGGCTTTTTTGGGGGTCAAAAAAGACAAAAATAAAATTTCTCAAGCTCTCTGGCAGACGATTGGAGTTGTTTGCGGAAAAATACCATTTCTGTCGTGACTCGGACGAGAGTTGAAAAAGAAGAACAAAATGTCTACCACGTTATTATATTTGTGGGACGTCCCAAACAGAGAAAGTGAGGCAGTTGCGTTTTTGCAAGCCCAAAACATCCTGCCATTTGTTACAGTTGATTTAGTTCAGTCATATGTGGTTAATAAATTTATTTTCTGGAAAGAATTTGTATTTTGTTTGCGATTATTTTTATCTGTAAATCATGTAATTAACACCCAGAATGACAGTGTTAAAAAGGGGCGGCGTAGTTTGTTGGACATCTCTTGATTGATTGATTGACTTTTTTTTGTTAAAAAAAATACTTTTTCTTTTGACATATCTATTTGTTCCGTTTAGAAGCAAAAAGAGGTTTTTTGTTGTTGTTGTTTTAAATCAATAAGCAGCACGTTAAGTAGATTTTAAAAATGAACCCAAGCTAATTTTTGTTGTTAAAAAAGAATAAAAATACCGGATGTTTTATTTGTTATGAAAACAAAAAATCTTTAACAAACTTGTATGACTCTTAAAAAAGATAAATAAATAAATCCACAGAATGTAACAAAACCGGTTAACATACATATTTTATGTGTTAAAAAAACAATACCGCGATTGACTTTTTGGTTTTTGTTTTTGATGTTTTATTTGTTATTATTAAAAAAAAGCAAAAAAATCAAAACCCGCCGCCAAAAAAAACCCCCCATATTTATAAATCTAAGAGAAAAAAGAAGTCCCGTTTTATTTATTATTATTAAAAACAAAACAAAAAAATCAAAACCCCGTTTTATTTGTTATTATTAAAAAAAAAAAAAAATCAAAACACGCCGCCCAAAAAAAAACACCCCGTATTTATAAATGTAAGATAAAATACCAAACAATTCTTTTCGTTTATAAGCAAATACGGACATCTGAGGCGGAGTTTGTCGGACAGGTTTGAATTATTTTTGCTAAATCAATCAACAGCAAACCCCCTCATTTTTAACATAATTCAAAAAGAAACTGTCGATTCTAATTTTAAATAACAACAACAAAAAAAGAAAGTCATATATGTAAAGCAAATTGTGTATATTTGAGATATTCCAAAAAAAAGTTAAAACTGTCCCTTATACTTTGAAATGTATCGAATCCAAAACAAAAAAAAAAGATGTCTAAAAAAGAAACAGTAGATTTAGAATGGAAACCCCCACCCCAATAAAGGCGTATGTCAAAAATTATATACTTTTGAGATCCAAAAAAAAGATCAAACTGTTACAGCCGTATGTCAAAATACGATCTATTAGATAAAAAAAATCTAGCGGCCCGGTAATGTTATAATGCTCTGTTTTTAACTAGAAACAGCGCCACCAAAGGCTGCACAGTTAATAGTTTACTAGAACCGAAAATTTATTATAGAAAGCAGCTGGCACATTGCAAAATACTATAAAAATTTGCTGAAGAATGGATTTTGAAAAGGGTGGCATTTTCAGCATTTATGATAATTTGATTATTTGTAAACAAATTCCACATTTTCATATTTTAAAACCATTTTACTCTGAGCTAAATTTATTATCGAATTAACATGTTATATGTTGTGTTATTATCTTTGTTTTCAACCATTATTGATTCATTGCAGGATGATTTCCAAGTTTTCCATTTCCCATATAATACTAAATTGCCCAAGCACTTAACTACTGTTACACAATGCTTTATTTACCACCCTTTTTTACAGTTTCGATTGCTCCAGCAATCTTCTTCAGAACTCTATATCACCTATAAATAAATAAAGCATTGTGTAACATTAGTAAAGTGCTTGGACAATTTAGTATTATATGGTATATATTTGGTAATGCAATAAGAAATAGTAGTTATTTTCCATTTCCCCTGAATATCTTCTCCAACCTCCTCATTTCATCCATCTATCTCACATGCAATCTCTTTCTAAGTCTTTTGCAATCTCTTGGGATCCATTGCCCATCTGTTCCCAGCTCCATTTCTATTTCTACATTCTTCAATGACATCAGTAATATTTGTTTGTTGTCTCACTGGTATTTTATTTTCGATCTTTTTTTTTTATTACTTCTAGCACACTTCTCTCCATGCTTCATGTAGTGGTCTGAATTGCTCTTCAGTTAAATGCTCAAATCTGAAAATAAGAACTGGTAAAATACATCTGTTAAAAATCCTTTCTTTTTAAATACATAAACTTAGTTCCTTTTAGTATTAAGTTATTTCTATCAAAAGCACTTCATCTACATTTTATTCTATGATTAATTTCTTCCATTATTTTTTTTTATCTGTATTCATAATCTGATCAAGATATTTATTGTTGTTAATTTCTTCTGATTCATGACAGTCAGTCTTTATTTTCTTTTGAGAAAATCCATTGAACTTTACTTTAATTTTTTTAGCGTTTATATTTAGTCGTATTTTCTTGCTTTCATCTAAAAACTCTTGCAATATTTCATGAAGCTCAGAAGCATTATTTGCAAAAGTAGCCACAGAATTTTCAAAATTTAAATGACTTAAATAATCTCTTTTTATTTTTATCACTCTGTAATACATCCTTCTCAATTTTAATCTTTTTATTATCACAATGTAATCTAATCATTGCTGTCGCATTTTGACAAATATTCTTTAGAATATGTAATATCCTAGATCTATATGTTGATGATCCAAAGTTTTGATCTTAATGGAAATGTTTATTAAATCAAATGCCTTTTTATAATCTACAAATCCAAAGCATAATGGCAATTTATATTCATTGATTCTTTCTATAAGTTTCCTCAATACTTGGATGTGATCCACTGTACTAAAAGCATCTTTAACCAGTTTATTATTTTTATTGGTTAAAATCCAAAATTTGCTATAGACAAATTATAATTATCTTGATAAAGATTTTCTGTAGAACTGATAGAAGATGGGTAGGTTTGTTATTTCTAATATCTTCTTTTTTGCATTTATTAAATATCATTACTATTGCATTCTTCCAAACATCTAATACACATCTTTATCATTTATACATTTGGTATAGAATTTTCAAACAGCTTTTTTATTTCTTCCTCTGTTTCTTTTAAAATGTTAATTATAATTCCATCATTTTTTAAAGTTTTCCCCTTCTTCATAGATTTAATTACAGATCTCACTTTATCCTTTAAAGGGCTGTCAATTCAGAAGATGTAATAATTGTAAGAGATATTTTGTTTTCTTGTTTCTTATTATTATATAATTCTTTATAGAACTCCTTCACATATTTCACAATGTCATCTCTTTTTAATAATTTTTTTTTTTTCTTATTGTAGGAATAACTTTTCTTTCACTACCAAGATGTTTTACATTTTTTAAACTTATTGCCTTCTATAGCTTGGCTTGCCAATTTGCAATTTTATTTTATTTTTATATATTTTTTATTAATTTTTTGCAATTCTGTATGTATTCAATTTTTCTTACTGGATCATTTTTAAAATTTTCATATTCCTTTTCTTCATATGTTATCTTAACTCAATAGAATATTTATTTGATAAATTGCTGCTTTTCATTACTATCTGCCTTTGTTGCCATTCTTTGTAGAGTATCAGTTATCTTCTTATTAATCTCAGTTAAGTTCGAACTTTCTTCAAAGTCTATAAATATTTTAAAACAATTAGAAAATTCTAATTAAAATTCATTGGAGTATTTCTGAAAGTTAACTATATCAATTGTTAATAATGGCTTTTTTTTTAACAAGTTTTGTCTCTAGTTTTGCATTAACATATATCTTTGACTATAGTAAAAGCATTGCAGTCTTCAAATACATATCTTTTGTTAGACAAAATATGATCTAATTGTACATTTATTTTTTTATCTCCATTCCCATTTTGTATTTTTCTCAAAGAATTTATAATATACAGTTGTATTTTTCTGACAAAACTCTACAAGTTTGTGTTCTTTATTTCTATCACCATAACTAAATTTACGTGCAGTACTTTCATCCTTTAATCATTTACCCATTCTAGCATTAAAGTCTTCCAAGACAATTTTAAAATATTTGATCTGATCAAAAGCATTTTGTACAATCATTTAAAAACCCTCTATTTCTTCGTCGCAATCATCTTCGGGGCATAAACCTGAACTATCTAAATTTGGTATCTTCATTAATGTGAATAATTAATCTTGGCTATTCTATCTAATATGCTATCATTTTCCACTCTTGTTCTTCCAATTTTTCTTTATAATGAATCCCATTCCACTTGTACTTGTCCATTTTTTAAATTAATTGTATCTTCATCCTTTTTTTTAATTTCACAGAATTTAATGTTAGAATATTAGACCGATCTTCTTCCAAATCATGCAGTCTTCTTTTACTTAAAAGTGACCTGCAGTTTGTAAGTACCTAAATAAAAAATCATCATCTAATGGCAGCCTGAATCAGTAATTAGGGGATTCTTAACACCCTCCATCTTTAGCCACCAATTAGCTACCTTGGCTGATGATTTTACAGACTCCTGTGAACAAGGGCCATAATTATTTTATCTGTCTTCATAAATATCTATTTTAAAAAAAAAGGTCATTTACACATACATTCATTCTGCCTTCATTAAAATGCAACTAATATTTTAATTAAAAACTATCAGGTATCTGAGAAAGATTATGGTATTCTTGATTTTTAAATGCAGTAGTAAAAAGTCAGTAAACTGATATCATTGGCTGTTGTATGCTCATCAATATTCATTCACAATATGAATAAAGTAATAACAGCCACAACAGCATGAATGTATAGAGTGGACATTAGGAATTTGGCTTGCACAATTTCTTCAAAAAGGATTCAAAGGGTCTCGTTTCAGTTAGCGTCGAATATCTTTCTGCAACATATAGTTGTGTATGTAACATTGTTTTTGCTTGATTTTTTTCATGTTAAAATTAATAAATTGTCTGAAGTGCTTCAGTTATACGTAAACAATGTGAAACTCTAAATTATAAGGATGTAATTAATGGTTTTGCAGAATAAAAGACAAGAAAGATACATTTTTGAAATAATTGTATTTCTTTGTAAATTTTGAGATAATAAATGTACTAAGTCTTTTTTTTATTAATAGTTAATTATTGTTACTAACATCTGAAAAAAATTTTACTTTATAATTTCATTATTTTCTTCTGAGTATAAGTAATGCATGAAGTTAAAAAAACAGGCAAAACTCTCTATACATATTGGTGATCATGTAATGCATGAAGTAGAGAAGCAAGATTTGTTTTCCAATTAGATGTTTTCGATAGTATCAATTTTTGCTCGAATCCTGCAAATTGTAACTATCGTTGTTTGTCACGATAATATAAAGTAATGAAATTTTGAGAGAAATATATAAGATCAGACTTAATAAACATCCAGATTATGTAAACGGATATGGGCAATGTAGCAAAAGTAAGCCACAAATGTTTATTATTTTGTGTAAAAGAAAGCAATATACTGTAGTTTTGTTCTGGCTAAAATAACCGTCACCTATAAAAGGTCTTCGAAACTTTCAATAGATGTCTGTAGGATATGGTATTGCTCTGACAGAACTCTACTCTTGTTTAGTATTTTATTTTTTATTAGCCAAGTAAGAGAAAATTTAGTTTGCTTTTTTTGGTCATTTACGAAAAGAAACTTAGTGAATATGGTAATATCACTTATTGCTGAATTATGAACTGTAATTTTGTTGAGTGTTCATGGTTAGTAAATTACAGTGAAATATCTAGAATAACATAAGCCAATTATAAATTTGAAAAATTTTCAAAGTTATCTTTAAAATAGAAGTTGTTTTCATAAACAGTTTAATTAAGTAGTTAAGTTTAGTTGTGATTATGATTGATTTGAGAATTAGAGATTCCTGGATCGAATTCCAATTATGATTTTTTTAAAAATTCACAGTTTGGCCATTTGAATAGGGTTGTTGTATTACTTAAGTACTCAAGCGTAGCATGTTTCTAAGAATTTTTTTTTTTTTAATTTTGACATTTTGGAAATTATTATTGTTGTTGTTGTAACTAATTTATCATATTAGCCCAAATTGTGATTGAGATTTTTTTTTTTTTTTTTTTAATTGGAAAAATTAGATATCTAGCTTCAATATAATCAAAACAGAATGGGGCATAAATACTAATACAGAAGCTCAAATCAACAAAAAATTATTATACAAAATTAAGCTAATGAAAAACTGCAGAGAAATTACGATATAAGGAGTTTTAGAGATCTGATGAAGATACTGAATGCTATATTTTAACTCTGCTTCTTATAGATAGGTATTTAAAATACAAAGGCAAAACTCTCCATACAGTAGTGCCACCCTGTGCCAAACATAGTAATCAATGGATGCCAGAAAGCTTGTGCATAAAATCCCTATCTAGTGCCTACTCATCCAATAAAGTAGAGTTAAAAGGTGGCTGCTGGAGGATTGCATTAGATCCTAAGATCTAGGTGCAGTGCTCTCAGATCCAAGGCTCCTCACTGATGATGGCCACAAGCCAGACACTAGTCTGGGGATATTGGATGAGTAGGCACTAGATAGGGATTTTATGCACAAGCCTTCTGGCATCCATTGATTACTCTGTTTGGCACAGGGTGGCACTACTGTATGGAGAGTTTTGCCTTTGTTTACAACAATTATGTGCTAGTATAGAGATGGTGATCATGTGATATTTAATATACAGACATTGTAGGACAGTGTAGAAACAGTCGTGGGAAATACTATAAATAGGATTGAAATGTTGGTAGTGAAAAAAAGTTATGTCGATACAGATTGAGCATGAACAAAATTTGGGTAGAAAATAGTGTATGTTGTAGGGTTTTTTAGAATTAGTAGATTGTGATCAAGTTTAAAAAGACAAATAGAATATCAAATTCTGGAATATTCAAATGAGCTATACATTTATGTGTGTGGATTATATCAGTCGTTTTTTTTTTAGTGCATTATATATGTATATACAATTAAGCATCACATGATCACATTTCCTATACTAGCACATTAATTGTTGATAAACAGAGCAAAACTCTCCATACAGTATTGCCACCTGTGCTAAACAGAGTAATCAATGGATGCCAGAAGGCTTGTGCATAAAATCCCTATCTAATGCCTACTCATCCAATATCCCCAGACTAGTTTCTGGCTTGTGGCCTTCGTCAGTGAGGAGCTTTGGATCTGAGAGCGCTGCATCTAGATCTTAGGATCTAATGCAACCCTCTAGCAACCACCTTTTATCTCTACTGGTGGCTATGGTTGTAAAAGAGCCAAAGACACCAAAATGTATGGGTGCTGAACTGAGTTCAGACCCATATGACTATATAAGCTATTGAGCTTAGATTGAAAATATTTTTTGTGTTTTCAATTTCATTCTCATAGTTTTGTAGTTAAGTAGAGATAAAAGGTGGTTGCTAGAGGGTTGCATTAGATCCTAAGATCTAGATGCAGTGCTCTCAGATCCAAAGCTCCTCACTGACGAAGTCCACAAGCCAGAAACTAGTCTGGGGATATTGGATGAGTAGGCATTAGATAGGGATTTTATGCACAAGCCTTCTGGCATCCATTGATTACTCTGTTTAGCACAGGTGGCAATACTGTATGGAGAGTTTTGCTCTGTTTATCAACAATTAATGTGCTAGTATAGGAAATGTGATCATGTGATGCTTAATGGTTTAACACCAATCCTGCCTAATAGGATAGTGGTGGCTATGGTTGTAAAAGAGCCAAAGACACCAAAATGTATGGGTGCTGAACTGAGTTTAGACCCATATGACTATATAAGCTATTGAGCTTAGATTGAAAATATTTTTTGTGTTTTCAATTTCATTCTCATAGTTTTGTAGTTAAGTAGAGATAAAAGGTGGTTGCTAGAGGGTTGCATTAGATCCTAAGATCTAGATGCAGTGCTCTCAGATCCAAAGCTCCTCACTGACGAAGGCCACAAGCCAGAAACTAGTCTGGGGATATTGGATGAGTAGGCATTAGATAGGGATTTTATGCACAAGCCTTCTGGCATCCATTGATTACTCTGTTTAGCACAAGTGGCAATACTGTATGGAGAGTTTTGCTCTGTTTATCAACAATTAATGTGCTAGTATAGGAAATGTGATCATGTGATGCTTAATGGTTTAACACCAATCCTGCCTAATAGGATAGTGGTGGCTATGGTTGTAAAAGAGCCAAAGACACCAAAATGTATGGGTGCTGAACTGAGTTCAGACCCATATGACTATATAAGCTATTGAGCTTAGATTGAAAATATTTTTTGTGTTTTCAATTTCATTCTCATAATTTTGTAGTTAAGTAGAGATAAAAGGTGGTTGCTAGAGGGTTGCATTAGATCGTAAGATCTAGATGCAGTGCTCTCAGATCCAAAGCTCCTCACTGATGAAGTCCACAAGCCAGAAACTAGTCTGGGAATATTGGATGAGTAGGCATTAGATAGGGATTTTATGCACAAGCCTTCTGGCATCCATTGATTACTCTGTTTAGCACAGGTGGCAATACTGTATGGAGAGTTTTGCTCTGTTTATCAACAATTAATGTGCTAGTATAGGAAATGTGATCATGTGATGCTTAATGGTTTAACACCAATCCTGCCTAATAGGATAGTGGTGGCTATGGTTGTAAAAGAGCCAAAGACACCAAAATGTATGGGTGCTGAACTGAGTTCAGACCCATATGACTATATAAGCTATTGAGCTTAGATTGAAAATATTTTTTGTGTTTTCAATTTCATTCTCATAATTTTGTAGTTAAGTAGAGATAAAAGGTGGTTGCTAGAGGGTTGCATTAGATCGTAAGATCTAGATGCAGTGCTCTCAGATCCAAAGCTCCTCACTGATGAAGTCCACAAGCCAGAAACTAGTCTGGGAATATTGGATGAGTAGGCATTAGATAGGGATTTTATGCACAAGCCTTCTGGCATCCATTGATTACTCTGTTTAGCACAGGTGGCAATACTGTATGGAGAGTTTTGCTCTGTTTATCAACAATTAATGTGCTAGTATAGGAAATGTGATCATGTGATGCTTAATGGTTTAACACCAATCCTGCCTAATAGGATAGTAGTGGCTATGGTTGTAAAAGAGCCAAAGACACCAAAATGTATGGGTGCTGAACTGAGTTCAGACCCATATGACTATATAAGCTATTGAGCTTAGATTGAAAATATTTTTTGTGTTTTCAATTTCATTCTCATAGTTTTGTAGTTAAGTAGAGATAAAAGGTGGTTGCTAGAGGGTTGCATTAGATCCTAAGATCTAGATGCAGTGCTCTCAGATCCAAAGCTCCTCACTGACGAAAGCCACAAGCCAGAAACAAGTCTGGGGATATTGGATGAGTAGGCATTAGATAGGGATTTTATGCACAAGCCTTCTGGCATTCATTGATTACTCTGTTTAGCACAGGTGGCAATACTGTATGGAGAGTTTTGCTCTGTTTATGTATATAAAATGATCAAATATACAATATAAAAATAATTATTTGCCCACAATATTGTTATTGATATATACTTAATATAATAATCAATCTAAATAAAATTGAAACAAATAAGAGATGATAATTAACTAATTGTAAATATAATTAGTTGTTTGTTTCATTTTTATTTAGATCGATTATTATATTATATATATATGTATTTTTTTATTTTTAAATAAAACGCAGTATTTTACAGGTTGCATTGTTCTAAGATTGTACATATTGAACATTTTTAATATAATTATATGCCAGCATTTTGCAATAGATTGACTCTTTATAAATGACTGATAATCTGAGTTATTCAAAATATATATATTTTCAACACTTTTTAAAATTTTTTTCTTCTATCATTGCTTATATTAATAAATTTCTACATAAACTTTGTTCCTTGGCATTCTTCGTAATGCTTTATTCAGTTTTAAGTTACTTTAAAAGTTTGACTGTTAAATAGTTCTGAAGAAGACTGCAAATACATGAAACTAAGATAATTAAATTCAATAAAGCATTGCAAAGAATAGCAAAAAATCAAATTTAAACTTAAGAGGTGAGGTATTGATTAATAGAACCAGTATCTTGAAGGGTCTCAGATAAATAGGAAAAATCCAGACTTTTTTGTTGTTGTTTGATGTAACTCTTCCTTTAGGAAAATTTTATATTTTTCAATCTTTAACCAACATTTTTAGATTGTTTACATATTTATTTTTATGTATGTAATATTAATTATTCTATAAATATTTTTTTTTCTGTTTTGCTTTTATTTTAAAGTAGATAAACAAAGGAAAAAAGAATGGGTAAAGTTAGAAGGTATAGGAAGAAGATGATCAATCTGGCTGTAAAAAAAAGGGAAGAACAACTTAAGAAAATCCCTTCTAGACATACAGGCAAAAATGCAGCTCCGCAGCAAGTAAGAATTTTGTTGAGTTTAGCTGAAATTTAATCTTGTCGTAATTCATTGACAAATTAATTATGTTATAATGATGGTATCATAGTATCGTAATATATTATTATTTAATATATGTTTTTAAAAAATTTTTTCATCATTATCTGATATTGTTTAATTATTTAATTTTTTTTTTTACAGTTTAATATATAAATATTATTTTTTAGCTATTTTTCTAAATTATCTATGTTTTTTTGTACATGATATATCTATTTATTTTCCAAATATCATTGACTTACAGCATTTGTCACATAGGCTTGTTATCAAACAATCATCGTAATGACTATTTTAATCTGCAACCAACTTTTTTGACTATTGACTCCTTCATTGTTTATGAATGATCTAAGAAGGCATTATGTTATAACACTAATAATGCAAATATTTTCCAATACTGTCAAACCTCTCCCTTTTTTTTTTTTTTCGATCCGCCCTCCCCCCCCCTCTTTCTTCAATGGATTTTTTTTTGCATCAAAGCTGTTATAAATATATATTAATATGTATAACTTTTCTTGTTTTTTCATAAATTTCTTCCAGATCGTGAGATAAGTATTGCTCCTAGATGTTCAAAAAGGCCAGAAGAAAATTCGCCATATGCTTCAGTTATGATAACCATAGTTTATGGATTGTTTTAAGACAGTGGTTGGATTAGAGCATAATATTGCCTTGTGAAAAATATCTGCATAAGATTAGAAGTTACAATTATCCTAAGTGGGAAAACATACTGATTTTTTTTTCCAATAGCAGAAGACATAAATCAGAGCTGCTGGTCACATCCTATTTGCTCTACGAGGAATATTTTGGAGAAAGGCAGAAGTGAATTCAGATAAATGTAAAGCAACAATCAACAATTTCTATTATTCTATGATAGTTATATTTCAAATATAAAATAAAAAAACTTTTAAGATATTTATAAGAAAAACAGTGGAGTGATAAATATTAGATTGCCATGATAGAATATGCAGATAAATGTAAGACAAGTTGGAGTAAGGGGATTGGTGGACCACTTTAGAAATGAATATCAAATTGTACATAGCTTTTGCCATTTTTAAAATAAGTTTTGGCAACTTAAATCCACCACTCAAGAAAAGATGTCTGGATGGATCTAACATGAAAACAATAAAGATGGAAATAACATCATTAAGTCAAATAAATCCAATTAAATCTGATCTTGTATCAAAATGTGTTTTTTATTCGAATGTAAGGACTTGACAACAATTGTTGCACTCTTATAGTCTGTCTTTTGTGCTATAAAAATTAACAGTAAAAAGAATATGTGAAAATATTAATGTGGTCTTGAATAAGATTTTTAAGAATGCATAGTTTTTTTTTGGTTGACTTTAATAAGAAATTGGAAATTTGGTCCAATTGAAACTGAAAGCATATAGTTGTGAATGTTTCTGGAATAAACTGAACCTGATCAGTTGTTGCTCAGTGAAAGACCATCTAACTGTTGGAAATATATGCTTTTGAACCTGCTCTTACATCGGATTGAACCAGTATGATACTATGAAAACATGGTTTTTTTTTAAATGGTGAGACAAATTGCATCAAAGTAGTTAACATTTCATGAAAAAAAAATTAATCACTGAAATGTATCAATCTGCTTTTCACATTGTGGATTTTATTTGTTTAGATGATTCCATTTAGTTTAAATTAAAAGAGGTTTAGTATTTATTTCCTCATAGTTTTAGTTCCTGAAAAAACATATATGGACTATACAGTAATACTCAATAACCTAATTATGTTTCTCCGGTAATACAGAATAAAACAATAACAAACTCTTTATACAATATGGAATTGTTAGATAATATTTCTAAAACATTTTATTATATAAATTCTCATTATGGAAAGTTAAACTTCATATTTTATTAAATGGTCTCATTTTTTTTATAAAATATTGCAAAACATTATGAATTTTTTTTATAAAAATTTTAGATTTTTTTTTTTTTTAAATTCTGATTTATAGAAAATTTAGCAAAAGAAAATCATAACTATTTTAAAATTGTTTTTTATTACTTGTCGTTATGGTGATGTGGAAGGATGCAATAGCAACTGCGAGCATTTGTAATCATATAATATCTGTTTATTTATTTCATGAACAATAACATATTCTCATTGCTGAAATGTTTTGCAAATGCGTATGATATATATATATAATTTGCTGTAAAATTTTATTGAATGCTTTGGCAACATTTTTTAATAAGGCTTTTTTATACACTGTTTTCTCCAATTACACTAGTATTTAATACATTAGAGCAGGACATAAAAATTAAGTCTGAATTAAAAAAAAATAGTTTCGATATATATATATTAAAATATAATTTAGTCATTACATGTTTGTATCAATCTTGTCACACATATGCGTCTTTATAAATATATATATATATGCATATAAATATTTTGAAATAATTTAGAATTTTTTATTGTCTTGTTTTAGATTTTACCAGTTTCTGTCCCTGATGATCCTTTTCATAATGTTACAATATCTACAGAACAACTCCAACAAAATCTAACTTTTGATAATAAAAGTATAGCATCACAGCAAACAAATACTTCCGTTAATACTATTACAAAAAAGGAAAAAAGAAGACACCGAAAAGAGGCATTATTAGAAAGTAATACTTTATTTATTTATTTTATTTCATTAGTTAATCAAATTATTTATCTATAAAAAATGAGGTTGCCTTGACAACAGGTTGAGATTGTTGATTGTTATTGATATTGGGATTGTCTAAATGTTGACTGGTTTTAATGAAAGTTGATAGTGTATGTTTCTTCATGTACTTATATATAAATCTGGCCAATGAAATAAATATATTTATTGTAATGGAATGTGAATAGGAAGTGATGGAGGAGTGATTGATTGAGCTGTATATTGATAATGTTAAATTTGGGTATTAAAAATAGATGAGGGCACCACATTGGGTGAACTACTTTTATGTAATGGTAATTGATAGAGGTATTGGATGTTAAATGGGGGTAAGGATATGCATGGATATGGTCAAATTTATATTCCAGATTAAGAAGCAAATCAATTTTATGAGAATAAGGATAATGATCATTGTTAATGTGAACTCCCTTATAGATTTTTATATTTTTTCTCTCAGTGGGGTATATTTTATGGCAAGAGTTTTGGTGATCTTATATGAGTTGATCTGTATCTTACGCAACACATTCAATAAGATATTCTTATTTCATAGAGTATATAATGAAATACTTATTGGAGCACCATCTTGAAAACCAGCAATTGGCAAGAAATTAATTTCACTACCCTAACAGATTCATATATTCTTAACATTTTGGACTAACAACACATCAAAAACGTGAATTACATATGTATTTAAATCATTTAATACTCACTGATTTTTTGAAATACATAATGACTTTAATGCAAATTCCTATCTATTAATAATTAAATCTAGGTTTATAATCATCTTCCCCTACCCACCTTTTTATTACATGTACCTCTATCATATTATTTCAACTTCTAAAGTTTGAAACTTATGGGCTAAATTAATAACTTTCATAAAATTATGGGAAGACACAAATTCCTTGTAGTTTCAGTATTCAATAAATTTAAAAACAAAAAACACAAATTAAACAATTTGTAAACAGCAAATATCATTATTAAAATATAAGTTATAATTGTAAACGGAGACAAAAAAAATAGCAATAGGGTTTGAAAAAAAGCAGTCCAGCTCTCTTGCAGCCATTACACACATACAAAGTTTATTCAAAGTTGTTGTAACTATACTACAGTATATGTAGCCACATGACTGCCCTTTTAAGTTTATCTATGATGCTGTATTTCCTTATCTTATTTCATAATATGAATATAATTAATTATGAATTATATATATTTGAGATGTTTGCTGTAGGCATATGTATTTAAAAGAACAAAATATTACAAATATTTTTGATATGCACGGCCATATGATTACAAGCAAAACTTGGGAATGCATCTCTACAAAGTGCTAAAGCAAGTAGAAGAATCTCACATCTCTATTACATATAAAAGTCTCCAGAGCACATACTTTTTTTATCAAAAAATAAGGAAATATCTCATATGTATATAAATAACAAATAAATTCCTGCAGGATACTTAAGTCAATGATTGTTGTTGAGTTTTCCATCTTCAAAAAAGCCAGTTGAACTACTATTATGTAGCAGTAATATAATTACATACAGAAAAATACGTTTTCTTTATTTATTAAAATTAACATTCAGTTTTAAGTTCTGTTGCAATATGACAGAAATTTTGTGTCCAGATTTTAAAATAATGTTTTAAGACAAATGTACCCACATCTCAAACAGTGACATTATCTCTAGGCAGTAAGAAATGTTTATGCATGGACTTATGTAAAATATACTTTAGTTTATTTGCATATTTTTAAAAAAAAACTGAAATAAATTAAATGCTTTTTTAATAATGAATATTTTTTATGAATCTTATAGTACTTGTTTACGCACATACTCTTTCTATAATATTTAAAATCTTTAGGAATAAAATTGCTTATTTGTAATAACATTGGTTTTCTTTTTGTTAGAAATTCAATCACAGAGAGACATTTTATATAAATCATTCAGATTAACTTTGTTTCTTATAATTTCTTGTAGAATTTAAAAAAAATATAGACTACAATTCAGAGTTGAGATTACATTTTCTTTAGAACTGAACACGAGATTTCCAACTGCCACTAATAAAAAATAAAAAGTCTTGTTTTTAACAATTTTCGTTTATCAGGTTTTATTTCTATAGCTATGCTGAACATCATCTTCTTGGGTCATGTTTGATAAGCAAAACAAATAATCTTCATTATACTTTTGTAACATTCTTTTTTTTTTTTTTGCTATTTATTTAATAAAATAACCAAAATTATATAACATCCTTGTGTTGTGATAAGTATATAAATATATAATTATGCTTGGTATATCTTAATTGAGACAATATAGCATATAAATGCACCCACGCACATGTTAATAAACATATATGCAGTATAACCGTTCACACTTACATGTATACAATTGATTAATAGAAAATATAAATGGTTAATGAGAATAGGTTTAGCAGGGGTGTGGAATCTTTTTTCTGCCAAGGGCCATTTGGATATTTATATCATTCATGTGCCATACAAAATTATCAACTTAAAAATTAACTTGCTATATGTGATAAAACAATTAATTTATTCATAATTAGGGAGGGAGAACAATCTTTTCAGCTGGCGGCCAATTTCAACTTGCCCTTTTTAAGTGAGGGTCATAATTTTTTTGAGAACAAAATATCATTATGAATTAATAACTGTTTTTTCCAATTTGCCTTGTAACTATTCTTTATGACGTATTTACATGCTTGGATTTTTTTTTCAATGTTTTGGACTGATTAATTCTGCAGCAGCTAGGATACAGTCATTTATAAACTTCCCTTCAGAAAATGGTTTCGAAGTTTTTGCTTTTTTAAAAAAAATGTAATTTGCTTTCACAGAATTTTCTGACTTGTTTGGACTTTTATGAAACATGTCGGCCATTTGATAAAACTACTTTTCAAGTCTTCTATTTTAATCCCCCCTCCCCCAACAATTTATTGTATGTTTTAAGAAATGTGTTCTTTATTAACTGAAATACTTTCCAGACATATCAGGCAGATTTACTATATTTTTCTATATAAAAAATATGTGTTGATCCATTTCTATTGAAATACGCAATTTTCTGTGTCACTTTTTTTTTATCTTACTCAATTTAACCATCGTAATAAGGAAAAATAAATGCAAAATATTAATAATAAAAGTAAAATTACATTGACTTTTATAATTTAAATTAATTATTCAAATATTATTTTTCTTATTTTTTTTTTTATGTCAGTTTTGAATTCTTCCCTAAGTTATACATCTTCATCAAAGTCATAACATTTTCATGGTTTAATAGCTTATCATCATGATTTAAAATTATGAAGTTTAATTTAGAAGAACCGAGAATTAATTTGATGAATTATATATATATGAACATACATTTCTGATTCTTTTTGCCTGTTGTTAATATTATCAATACATCAATGTTTTGATTAAATCCTGCCAGTCATCTTTTGATTTGCCTTCCAGGAATTGCTGAGATGCTTGAAAATCAAAAGACTGACTTTTGGGATTTTTTGGACATATCTGTTTCATCTCAGAATGACCTCTACTATTCAAAAGATGGCAAATGAGGTCCGGTCATCATATTGATGTAATGCTAATATTAATAATATGCAAAGTATACATGGACAAATCCAAAATATAAGTTTATTTCTTTTATTCATAAAAATCTAGTCAATAGAAGACTTATATCAAAAATTAAGATAAATTATCCGATTATTTCCAACCTTTAATGTAAAGGAATTGTAAAGGATATGTATGTATTCACATCAAAATAAACACAAAATGTCTTTGGTTAATTGATCTTCATATAATGATATGTGAGAGATATATTTATTATCAATTAAAGTTTGTAATGATATAGGTTCAAATGTTTATACTATGAACATTGACTTGATAAGAAAACTCACCTCTAAAATCATTAGGAGAACTAATATTAGATTATTTGTTGAATGATTTATTCTATATTTGTTATTTACTCCTACTCATGTAACATCAACTCTTGCAAACATATTAAAAGTCGGTCAACACTAACAAATACATGAATGGAAGAAATACTTTGTTATATATATTTAAAAAAATAATCATTTAGTCCATTGTACCGGAGAGCAAATAATATTTGAGCTCCAAAATGATGGATTGAGTGTAAAAGATTCATTCAAGTAACTGAACTGGGTTTTTTTTTTCTTCTCAACTCGGAATCAGTCCAGAAATCTTTTAGCTTTTGAGTCTGTTGTTTTCATCACTATACTAAACCATGCAAGATTACAAGAAAGGAATCATTATTTCTTAATCTGTTATGTTAACATTTTAATATCTGTAAAGAAAGGTTAGATATTATTATTTAGTTTTCAATCTCAGCTCTAACTTCTAAATTATTTTGATGCTTATTTTTTATAATCCAATTAAGCTTAGATTATTATAGGATCAATGTATATCAACATCCATTGATTACTCTGGTTGGCACAGGGTGGCACTACTGTATGGAGAGTTTTGCCTTGTTTAATTGGAAGATTTATTAATATCATCTTTTTTATTATTATTATTATTTGTCAGAAAGCAGGTCTCACAAACCAGATTGCTTCTCTACTCTTTAAATATTTGTAATATTGTGTTCCTTACAGTCATCACTCAAGTTATTCCTCCTCTTTTTTTTAAATCCAGTTCCTTCCATAATTATAATTCTTTTGCCTTAAAGTTCATGCCCAATCCAGTTTCCCATTTTTTCTCATAATTTTTTTCAACAAATAATCTTTTTTCACATACTTTTTTCAACATGTGTCCATTGCTAATAATGTTCTCTTTCCAACTTATCATTTTCATCCTCTTCAAAATCCACATCTCAAAAGCCTCCAATCTTATTTTCTAATTATCCATGCCTTCATTGCTTAAAGGGACATCTTAAGCAAAATAATTTTCTATCCTGATTAAAAGGTCATTTAACCATCGCTATTCTCATTTCAATTTCTTTGTCATTAGTTTCATCATCGGTTATCAAAATATTTTGAAACATTATCTTTGAACAATACTTTAGCCTTAATGTTTTCATTTTATTTTTATGTGGAGAAAAAACAAAGTGGACATAAATTTATGATGGTAGAATACTCGGTAGTTTTTTTTTTTTTTAATATTCTGTGATGTGTTCAGCTGCCAATAATAGAAATCTGTTTCTATTGCCATGTTTGGTTTGTACATTTTGTCCACTTTTTTTGGATAGCATTTAAGGAAAAATAAAAAAGTCTGGATCCCATCATTTCACTTTACTTAATATTTCTCAATACAATTTATATCATTTCATTAAAAACCAGTCAATACTTAGACAATCCTGATATCAATAACAATCAACAATTTCAAACTGTTGTCAAGGCAACCTTTTAACAATAAAGATGGAATATATATATATTGCTTAAATTTTAAGATGATTATTTTTCATTAATCCTTCACTTATCACTGAACATATTAAATTTGTATACAACCAAAAAAACTTAACCATTTTTCTTTTCTTTAACTAACATTTCAGATGAAAAAGGATTACCAAAATTGAACATTTAGAAAATTATAAGGTTAACAATTTGGCGATGAGAGAAAGAATTTGACAATGAAATATTTTTCTTGCTTTTTTAAGTCATGTTTGGACACTTGATTTAATTTGTAAATTTTTAAATACGCAAAGTGATTTTGAAAAATTTTCTACTACAAGAATTGACCAGATTGAATTGCACTCAATTATTAATTATTTGTAAAAAGTTAATTCAAGTAGCAATTATATATATATATTTTTCATAATTTTAAATAAAAATCTATTTATTTGGTTTGTTTTTTCCCTAATATATTTGTTTATCATTAACCTTCCAACAATATTGTATGAAGAATAAGTAGTTATAAAGGTTTCCTATGACTGGTTACTGTCGCTAAAAATTACACTATAAGCTGTGAACAAAGAACTTAACCTAGTATATATAGTAATTTTAAAAAAATCTAATTTACATTATACGCTTGAATAAATTATGTGGTTTTTATTATGCAAATAAGCACTTAAAGTATGTATGTATGTATGACAATGAAACTTAAATCTATGTAAAAAAAAAACTTAAGGTTGTTCTTTCCAGTGATCCATTCATCAATCATAATTATTCAGCTTTCTGAGTCATCTATTGCTCATTCTAAGGTCCATCATTCTGTTCTAAATCCTTTGATCCTGGGGTTTTTTGGGGGGAGTGCACTAAATGTTGATGACTGAGGAGCTCTAGAAAAAAGTTTAGAATGAATGTTTGATGTACTTTTTGGATTTTTTTTTTATGCGGAATGCCATGATTTCATGATTTTGGAAAGTTTTGGTATATCTAGATGGTTTGAGCACTTGCTATTTTGTCTTTGTTTTTAAAAATAGTGGCAGCAGTAAATGTGGGTAAACTCATAAAATAGATGTCATGATTCTTTTTACCTCTTTCCACTTGACGTAAGATATCTATTTCGGTTTCTAAGCTGAAAGATTTTTTTTTATTTTTTTCATGGTCATATTAGTTGTTGCCATGATTTTAGTTGAAAATGTATGTAGCTTTACACTTTTAAATAAAATTGTTAGAAATAAAAGTCTTTTAGCTGTCCAAAAATGCAGCAAAATGGATGAGAAAATGAAAGTTAACAATTTTTTGTGTTCTGCGTAACTGATCCCCATTGCACAGAAAAAAATCCATACCGAAGTTTTGTTGTTTTTTTTAATTTGTACTACTAAATTATATTACTTTCATGAAATTATTTAGAATTTAAAAAAAAAAAAAATTAATAATAACTTATTTAATTGATTATAAAAACTTGTTATTTATCATTAGTTTAAGAATAGCAAAAGTAGCATACAGTACATTATCAAAACTTAATCGCAGTCAACATCAATTAAAAAATATTCTGATCTTAAAAAAGGAAACAAAGTATTTAATGCATTTGTGTTTGAATATTGTAATCAATATTTAATACTTTTTTTTTTTTTTTTACAATATGTACTATGCAAATCTAATCTAACAAATATAAATTCATTAACTATCGCATTTTTCTTTGCCACGAAATGTTGTCTCTTATTAAGTGTGGTGGTTATTTTTTTTGGAATGACTTAAAATTTTTTAGATTAGTGCAAATAAATAATAACAGTATGAATCTTTTTCAGTTTATTTCTATTGCATATTTATCGTATAAAATTTATTATTAAATGCTTAATGTATGCAATTTTACTCATAATTTTTTTTAACTGAAAATATGTTAGCAGTACAATTGTGATAATGTTTGCAATTCTGAAACAAATGAGATATTTTAAAATCAAGCAAATAGATTAAGCGCTACTTTTAATTTAGATTTAGTAATTTTTGATCGTACAAAGTTCATTATTTTGAAATCTTTTTTTTTTTTCAAAATAACAATTATGATAACTAAATTACAAGACAATGATCGTAATTTTTATTGCAAGCAAAGTACTATATAAAAATTTTAACCCATAAAAGTAAATCCAATGTACAGTTTTTTAAACATATTTTCAAATCTAATACTGTATTAATATATTTAATTGTTTTACATCATTAAAATAATATAATTTTGATTATTTATTATACTCAATGAAACACTTTTTTTTTAAGTTTTATAATGGTTAACAAATGAAAATCTTTACTTTGGATATGTCATTTATGAAATACTGATTGGCTTGCAAGAACCCTGGATGAAAATTAAATACTGTACTATACTTTCATTTATTGTATTTTAAGTTTGTAATCAACATATTGTATACAGTACTAATATTGTGTACTGCATTGTGTATTGTGAATAAACTCTGTACTGTACAATTTCAGTATGAAAATCGCTATTTTGCTTTTGGATGACATGTCGTTAATAACTATCCTATGACATCATCAGTATCACACAATGGCTGGCAAAAAAAATTTTTTTAAGATCGTTCTAGTGAATAATCAATTGTAAATTTAAACAATGGGTACAAATTGATGGTGATTGCTATTGGGAATCTTTGCATAAGAAGTCATGCCCTAAGCAGAATATAAGTGTATACATTTTTTTCTGAATAAATGAGATCAATATAGATGCAACTTATTTTATAAAAGTAAATCAAAAGATTATTTTCTTAGGAATTCATGTACATCGTGTAATCTAGAGATCTTTAGTTTTCAAGTCAATCCATTCTACCAATGTATTTTATGATATACGTCAGTATTGATAATTATTTTTTTTTAAAAATCCAAAAAAATGCTGCTTGGTTATTTCTCTGAAAGGAAATGCTCATTTTCAGCCATTATTAAGCATTATAGAATGGTGATTTTTCCAGGTTTAATCCAATTTCTTTGATCCATAGCTTCTTTTCTCTATTTCACACCAAAAAACTTCCTTATTTCATTCAATATTTCATAAATGGTCTCTTTCTAAATCTTTTACAATTTTTTAAAATCAATTTTATGACTTAAACTAGATAGATATCTGTTATCATCTCTTATAGAAATATATCTAGCCAAAATCCAATCTCGGTGTCATGCCGATGATATCTGTTTGTTCTTTCAGCTAAGTGTTTCATTTTTAATCCCTACTTTTTATTCCCAATATATATCACTCCATACTTCATTGAAGAGTTTGAAATCTGCACAACTTTTCTGTTAAGTATCCAAGTCTCAGATCCCTAAGTAAAACTTGGTGGAATATATTTATTAAAACACCTTCCTTTGCAAACACAAAAGCACATTTCTTTTTAATATTATTTCTACCAAAAGCAATCCAGTCCCTTTAATTCTATGATTAATTTCATTCATTATGTCTTCATCTGTATTAATAATCAGATAAAAAATATTTATAGTTGCCAATTTCTTCAAATTCATGATTATCATCAATTTTTAGGGTTTTTTTCCCCGAGAAAATCCGTTGAAAATTACTTTGATCTAATCCTACTTTCTTACTTTCCTGATAACTTGCAACATTTAGATGACTTAATCTCCATTTAGTTTCACTTTCTTACCTTCCCATTTTAATCCACAAAATATTTAATGTAAAACTGTGGAAATTTTTTTTTGAGGAATGGAATCGTCACAAATCCTTATTGATGTTAATCTTGCATTTTAATAAATATTTTTCAGAGTATTACAATATATGATCACCATTTCTTATGCTTGTTCAAGCTGTTAAAACAGGCAAAACTCTCCATTCAGTAGTGCCACTCAGTGCAAGACAGAGTAATCAATGGATGCAAGAAGGTTTGTGCATAAAATCTTTATCTAGTTTGCCTACTCATCCACTATCCTCAGACTAGTTTCTAGCTTGTGGCTTTCATCACTAATGAGCCTTGGATCTGAGAGCACTACATCTAGATCTTAGGGTCTAATGCAATCATCCAGCAGCCAGCTTTTATCTCTACTTAACTACAAAACTATGAGTCTGAAATTGAAAACACAATAATATTTTCAATCCAAGCTCACTAGCTTATGTAGTTATATAGATCTGAACTCAGTTCAGTACCCATACATTTTGGTCTCTTTGGTTCTTTAATAACCATAGCCACCATTATCCTATTAGTCAGGATTGGTATTAAACCACTAAACATCACATGATCAACATTTGTTATGCTTGCTCAAGCTGTTAAAACAGGCAAATAGTCCCACCCAGTGCAAGCCAGAATAATCAATAGATGCAAGAAGGTTTGTGCATAAAATCCCTATCTAGTGCCTAATAGGATTGTGGTGGCTATGATTATTAAAGAATCAAAGACACCAAAATGTATGGGTACTGGACTGAGTTCAGACCTATATGACTATATAAGCTAGTGAGCTTGGAAAATATTATTGTCTTCAATTTCAGACTCATAGTTTTGTAGTTAAGTAGAGATAGAAGGTGGCTTCTGGAGGGTTGAATTAGATCCTAAGATCTAGGTGCATTGCTCTCAGATCCAAGGCATCTCACTGATGAGTAGGCACTAGATAGGGATTTTATGCACAAACCTTCTTGCATCTATTGATTACTTTGGCTTGCACTGAGTGGCACTACTATATGGAGAGTTTTGCCTTATATTACAATATCCCGAGACTATATATTGATAGTCCAAAAGTTTATATCGCTGTGGAAAGGCTTATAGAATCAAATGCTTTTTCATATTCAACAAATCCAAAACATAATAACTCATATTTATTGGTTCTTTCTATAACTTTAGATGTAATCCACTGTGCTAAAATCTTTTAACTCCAGTTTATTGGGGGAGGGAGATTGAATCCAAAGATGCTATAGATGAATTGTAATTATCTTAGTAAAGATTTTATATAAAATTGATATATCTAACTAGACTGATAGATCTAATTTCTAATATCTTCTTTAACACCTTTCTTAAAAATCAATATTACTACTTCAGTTTTGCCAACAATTTTTTGCACTTCTTTTAAGATATCAATAAAATGCTTAGCAGTTCAGAAAATTTTGTAATTATAGTCTTTAATTTGTTTTTGTTTTTTATTACTATACTATTTTTTTTAGAACTTTTCTACACATTTAATGATGTCATTTCTCTTTTTAGAAATGTTCCTTTGTTTCTTCTTATTGCTGAAATAACTTTTTTAATACCAGGATGATGTTTTATACTTTTGAAACTTTTATTCTCTTCTATAACTTTCTTTACCAATTAATTAACAGTTTTTTGGTTTTTTTTTATATGATAATTAATCTTTTTCATATCATTTTGCAGAATTTCAAATATTGAATTTTTTTTAAATAGATCACTTTTAAATATTTTCATAATCCTTTTTTTTTTTTTTTTTATACATTGCCTTGTTTCATTTGAAAATTTACTAGTGAATTGCTATTATGTGTATCAGCTATTTATGTTAAAGTTGTTAGTAGAGTATAAGTTATATTCTTAGTTTTTAGTTTGAATTATCTTCAATCTGTTAATATTTTAAAATAATTAGCCTCTAATTCAAATTCAGTGGAATATTTCTGAATGTTAGGAATATCAATTGGTTGTCTTTTTAAATAATTTTCATTTCTCTAGTTTTGCATTAACATGTCTTTTACATCTCATTAATCGATGATCACTTCTTGTATTGGATCTATAAACAATATCTTATTCAAAATATAATTCACTTTTTCTGTATCTTTATTTTCTGTTTACCAGTTTTTTCAAAGAAAGAATTCATAATATACATTTATTTTTTTTTTTCTATAAATCCATTGGACTATGTCCATCATTTAATATGAGTATTGAGTGTCTTTAGAAAAATTTAACTTTATTTAAATATTCCAAATACATTACTACTGTTAGTAATAGCACACAGGTTAGTATATGCACAGTGTTTTCTAAAGACACACAATACTCATATTAGATGATGGAAATAGTCCAATATATAAGTACAATCAAAATATCACATGATCACTATTTCTTATTGGATGAGTAGGCACTAGATAGGGATTTTATGCACAAGCCTTCTGGCATCCATTCATTACTCTGGTTGGCATTGAGTGGCACTACTGTATGGAGAGTTATGCCTGTTTTTACAATCAAAATACCATCATCACAAACCTTCAGGTCTATATTCTCTATCATCATATCCAGATTTACCCATAGCATTTTATCTTTCAATCATTTTCCATTTCTAGCATTAAAGTCTTCCATGATAATTTTAAAGTGTTGTTTGGTTGATGAAAAGCATTTTGACCAGTTACATAAAATCCTCTTCTTTTTCATCGCAATGAAAACTTCTTAGAGAATAAACTGAATTATTTGAATTTGGTATCTTCCATTAAGTTGAAAAATTAATCTTGCCTCTCTGTCTGATATATCATTTTACACAATATTGTTTTTCCATTTTTTTTATTTATAATGAATCCCATTTCATTTGTGCTTCCAATATTTATGCTTTTATAATAAAGTTCCTGTCCACTTCTCAAATCGTTTCTTCAACTTTTTTTTCTAATTTCACAAAATTCAATAATGTTCCATTTATTATTAGACAATTCCTTTTCCAATTTACTTAATCTTCTTTCATTTCAAAGGTGATCTGCAATTGTAGATAGCTAAATAAAACATCATCACTGAATAAACAATATCTAGGTAGGTCTTCAATCAGGAGACATTTAGTACACTCTGCCTTTAGCTACCAACTACCATCATGACTTATGACTTTACTACAACTTCCTGATCACAATTGGAAATATCTAAATAAGAAAAAAAATCAGACATATCTTGCCTTCAATAAAACTCAACTGATATTTCAGGTTTAGAATTAAATTTGTACAATTCAATATTTGATTATAACATCGGGCACACAAAAGATTCAAGCCCTGATTTAAGCATGGTTAGTGAGAGTTGGTGTATATACAAATGCACTCTAAACTTTAAGTGATTCACTTAAGTTTTTTAAATTCTTACTGGCAGGCAAGTGCGCGGAAATTTATAATATTTAAGAAATAGTGCATTATTGGAAGTTGACTTTCATTTGAATAATTTAAGAACTATTAAGTAACTGAGAAGGAAGACCATGTTGTTGTTTTTTGGTCTTAAATTCAGAAGTCAAAAGCCAATAAACTCCTAATTCTGGCCAATGTGTATGTGTGTTTGTTTACCACATAGTAATATCAGCTTTTATATCAAGAGCATATGGAGTGAACAGTAGGAATTTGTTCTGCTCAGTTGCTTTAAGATTTCAAAGAGGAATCAACTGCAAACTCCTTTCTGTACTCATATATATATACTTTTTTTATGCTTGGTTATATCTTCTTTTAAACTATATTAACAAATTATACAATACTAATGCATAATCACTGTATATAATTAAAGTATCACATTATTACACACAATACTATTACAGAAAACTAATTTTTTATATAATCCAATTTTGTCTTTATATTATATCTCTTTCTCTAGATATTCTTCAATTCTATAGAAGCTAAAATATATATATATATAGCTTTTGTTTGATTTAGGTGTAATCCTCTCAGAGATTTTTATAATATGTTAAATAACTAAATCAATATGTTTTTTCTTTCAATATTTTGCATTTATTAGGACGAAATCCTTTGCCTAACTTTGCTCTCAGAGTACTCATTTTCTTTCACTTTCGCAAAGAACAGGGACATTCTATTCTTAAACAGACACTACTTTACTCAGAATTTTTTTTTTTTTTAACAATGAGTTTTCATTTAAATTTTTTATCTCCCCACTATTTTACTGAAGTTGATACTTATTTTTCAAGTATTCTAGTTGTAGTTGAAGGTAATCTTAAAAAAAGTTTAATGATAAAAACTTTAGTTAGCCTAAAATAAAACTTAAAAATATATAACTAATCTACCTGATATAAAATTATTTACGATGAAATTTCATTATATTGTTAAACCACTAAACATCACTTGTTATGCTAGCACATAACTGTTATTGAACAGGCAAAACTCTCCATACAGTAGTGCCACCCTGTATCAACCAGAGTAATCAATGGATGCCAGAAGGTTTCTGGCATTCATAGATTTTTCTGGTTGACCCAGGGTGGCACTACTGTATGGAGAGTTTTGCCTGTTCATTATATTGTTCTTGTTATTTTCATTTTTTGACATATTTTGTTTGTTTGTTTTTTGCAGAATTACAACTATATAAATGTTTTTATTTGCTTGAGCAATTGATTTATGTTGACAGTTATTGACAGATGACGGTTCTGACATGACATTTTGTTTATGTGGATCTTTTTGTTTTTAAATTTAAAGTGTCATACAATTCCTTGCTCCCTGCCTTTTTTTTTTTTTGTTGGACAGTGAGAAAACTTAAGTAACATTGTTGTGAGAGTCATGCTTCTTCAGGCACAGTTGAATACTCACTTCTGAGATTTAGTTCTTTGCAAGTCCTTCTGTGCATGCTCAATGCATCATAATTTTATCTATGTCACAGCATAGGATTTAGTCTATTAAATAAACAAAACAGAAGAACGTGATGAATTTGAAGTTGTGTCAAACTTTATATAGCTGGCATGAAGCATGGATGAAGGTAAAAGCTCTTAAGAAGTAGCTGTATTATATCGCATTATACCTGTTATTTTCACAATATAATGACAGTAATCATGGAGATTGGATTTGAACTGAGGCATAACATTTGCACAAAACATACATTAATCAAATCTTTAACAGCAAGCAGTATTTAAACATTTTTTTACTTATATAAAATCTTGAAGTATGATTTTAAAGATCTTTTATGCTTTGTTATCTATAAAATTAAAATAAATGTGGTTATTATTACCATTTGTAGCTATGGCTTGTCATTTTCAGTAACCAAACTTTTAACGAACTCCTGAGCAAAAAAATATTCTGTTATTATCCCAATATTTCAACATTGTATTAATTACTGTGATATTAAAATATATATTGTAACAGAAAGTAGAAGTAATACATACAAATGCAAACTCAAATTGATGGGCCAATGTAATGTGCATCTCTATTGTAGATATATATATTCTTTCAATAAGGTTTACTGTCTAATGGAACTTTTAGTGATTTAATGTATAAAGTGATCTGTTGAGATTATTTTTCCAAACTAAGCCATAAGTAAAATATAACAATATAAGTAAGAATAGCTGTTCCCTTCAGCTGGACTTAGTCTTGATAATTAACAAAATATAAAATAATATAAAAATTCTTATCCAATAGAAGATTGGTTCTCATAGAATGGTACATGTACTTCTGGGGATATGCAAAAAATAATTAGTAATGGCAGAAGATGAAATTTATAATTCAAATTTGCGAAAATTAAAGGAACTACAGAATAAATAAGAAATAACATTTCAGAAGCAAAGTTACGGTTTAAAATTTGTGTTTTGTATTTTTAGGGTTGTTATTTTCCCTTATCAGCTCATTTCTACTATTTTACATTAAGATAGGCACTGAACAAAAATATCAATATTTAAAAACACAACTACTATTTTAAAAATAAGGTACAGTTTATAGAAATTAGTTTAAAGGGTGTACACAAGTGTGAAAAGGTTGGCAAACACTGTCATAGGACACAATGATGCTTTGAAATATTCCATAATGATTTTGATCCATCTTTTCTCTTAATAATTAAAACCAGGTTCATAACACTTCTCTTCTACCTACATTTTCACTAAACATGGCTGTCATACTATGTTCAGATTGGCATGAAATCCATACTGTAATTATGAAAGATATTGATTCTTTAACTTTTAAGCTAACAAATTAATAAATTTAGCAAAGGAAAATAAATTAAACAATTGCAAGTAATGGTAATCATTATTTAGGTCAAAAGCTCTGTAATTCATTTTGAAACCCCTTTTTTTTTTCTTAATAACTAATGGTTATTTTATATCTAATCTCTAAAATAATTTTACCATGATTAATAACTGTAAAACTTAAAAAGAAATGATTCAGGTCTCTCACATCCAAAGGCCATTCAAAATTATTTATAGATATGGCAGTAGAAACAATATATGCAAGCGGATCATTTTATTTATTATGATATTTGCGTTTATTTTATTTTATGATATGAATATCATTGATTATGAATTATATACATTTTTTGTGAATAAATATCACTATTGGAATAAATGTATTTAAAACAAGATATTATAAAAATTGGTATATTGTCTTGGAAGGACATTTACATACGATCAGGAAACAATCATTTCTGCTATTCATCAAAATCTGCTTATACATTCCTATTAGCTTCTAAAGAGAATAGTGGGATCTCTTGTCTACTGTATATAATCTATGACATATATACTTTCTATTGAAAGAATGAAGGAATTTCTCATATTTATAATAGGTAAATAACAATTGAATTTCTCACAGGATATTTTCAATGACTATTAAAAAAAGAATTCTTTAGGAGAATCAAGATGACCAACAATTTTGGACCAGGTATATACATACACAGTTTTATTCATTTATCTCTTTAATAAAGTCAATATAACCATAATTCGTATTCAATCTTAGACTTTATTAAAACTGCGCCATGCATTTTAATAAGATACACCCTTGTGTAAACACAGAAATTATTGCAGACAAAAGTGAATATGTATGTTCAAGGACTTATGTAAGATATACTTCAGTTCATTTGCATATTGTAAAGAATAAATATTTAAACAAAGAAAAGCTTCTTTAATAAGGAATATTTTTAATAAATGTTGTGCTGTCTATTCTTGCACTTATTCTAATCTTTTTATAGCCTTTAAAATATTGTAATTCGTATATACATTCTTAGATAAATCTATGTGGCATGGTGGAAATGTATATCATCTATGTTATATACTCACTGAGAATTTATTTTTATCTGGGAATTGATTTGAGGAATCTTAAGCTTTGAATTTTTTATTCTACTATTGCGCTAAACCAGAGTGTTTTTTTTCAGTTGCTTTCTCTTTATGTATATATTCACATACACTTATATTTCATTTAGATCATTGAATAGAATTATACCTTTATATATTTCAACATATATAACTCATCAACCATTATCAATCCACTGCAGGATGAAAGTCTCTCCAAGTTCAATCCATCTTTTCCTATCTTTAGCTTCTCTTCTCCGCATCACCCCTGCACACTTTCTTATTTCATCCATCCATCTCGCATGTGGTCTCTTTCTGGGTCTTTTACAATCTCTTGGAATCCAGTTTAAAATTTCAATTGTCCATCTATTATCATCTCTTCTGACAATATGTCCAGCCCAACTCCACTTCAGTTTTTTAATTTTTTCAATGAGGTCAGTAACACCTGTTTTTTCTCTTACCCATACATTGCGTTTTCGATCCCTTCTTGTTACTCCCAACATGCATCTCTCCATACTTCTTTGAGTGGTCTGAAGTCTCTGTATTGCTCTTCTATTAAGTGTCCAAGTCTCAGATCCATAAGTAAGAACTGGCAAAACACATTTATTAAAAACCTTCCTTTTCAAACACATAGGCATATTTCCTTTTAGTATCAAGTTATTTCTACCAAAAGCACTCCAACCCAATTTAATTCTATGATTAACTTCATCCATTATATTACCATCTGTATTAATAATCTGACCAAGGTATTTGTAACTGTTAACTTCTTCTAACTCATCATAATCAATCTTTATTTTCATATTTTGAGAAAATCTATTAAACATTACTTTAGTCTTTTTAACATTTATCTTTAGTCCTATTTTCATCTGATAACTCCTGCAACATTTCCTGTAGTCTAAAGCATTATTTGCAAAAACAACTACATCATCTGCAAAATCTAAATGACTTAAATAATCTCCATTTACTTTCACTCCTTTAGCTTCCCATTTTAATCCACAAAATACTTCTTGCAGCACTGCTGTAAAAAGTTTTGGAGATATGGAGTCACCCTGTCTTACACCCTTTTCAATGTTGATTTTCCTATTATCATTATGTAATCTAATTGTTGCTGTTGCATTTTTATAAATATTCTTTAAAATTTGACAATATCCTGGATCTACACCTTGATGATCCAATGCTTTAATCACTGAAGAAATGTTTATAGAATCAAATGCTTTTTCATAGTCTACAAATCCTAAGCATAATGGCAACTCATATTCATTTGTCCTTTCTATAATTTCTCTCAATACCTAGATATGATCTACTGTACTAAAACCACTTTTAAATCCAGCTTGTTCTCTTGGATGGTGGAAATCCAGTGTTTTCTGTAGACGAGTTGTAATTATCTTAGTAAAAATTTTGTATAAAACTGATAAAAGACTGATAGGTCTGTAATTTCTAATATCTTCTTTATCACCTTTTTTAAATATTAATATTAATACTGCATTCTTCCAATCATCTGGTACATCTTTATCATTTAGACATTTGGTATATAACTTTGCTAAAAAAATTTCTATTTCTTCACCTGCTTCTTTTAATATATCAATTATAATTCCATCATTACCTGGAGCCTTCCCTTTCTTCATAAATTATAATTGCATGTCTCACTTCCTCATTCAAAATTCTGGGCAATTTGGAAGATATAATAGGTATAGGAAGCACTTGTTCTTTATTACTAAATAATTATTGATAGAAGTCTTCTACACATTTCATGATGTCATCTCTGTTTTTAGTAATAATGCAATCTTTTTTTCTTATTGCAGATATAAATTTCCTACCAATACCAAAATGTTGTTTTAAACTCTTTAGTAGACTTTTATTCTCTTCTACAGCTTTCCTTGCTAGTTCACAATTATACTTTCTTATATCATTTTCAACTCTTTTCCGCACCATTTTACAAAATTCGACATATTCAATTTTTTTTAATGCATCATTGTTGTATATCCTCATATTCCTTCTTTTCTTCATAAATTCTCTAGTCTCAGTAGAAATTTTATTGGTCAATTGCTGCTTTTTTCTACCAGCTATCTTTGTTGCAGTTTTTAAAAGTGTATTGCTTATATAACTATTACACATTATTTCTGTCTTTTTGTTTTTAATAGAAATAAAATTTGTTTAATGTAGGGTATGAATGAATAACCAAACTTTTAGTAAAAATCAAAAAAAAAAACAATCTTGGTGCTACTTTAGAATGCGCTCTCCATGATTTGGTTTTCTAAGTGGAGAACCAAAACCACTGCTGACACAACTAAGCACTAAATGGAGTTAGATAATAGTGACTCCCATTGTTACAAAGTGTTTCAATTATTTTTAACTGTTAGCTAAAATAATTGCAATTTTGATCAAATATTAAACATATTAATAATTAGAAAATGAGTGTGTGGGGGGGGGGTAAAAAGTATATGACCAAAGATCACATTACTGCCACAATCAAATAAAGATGCAAATTTTGTAGAACTATGTTCAATCAAAAAAAAAGTCAAATGCCTCTAGGAATCAAACATTAATAATTAGAAAATGACTGGTGGAAAAAGCAAAAATCATGTGACCAAAAGATCACATTATTGATGCAATCAAATAAGCAAATTTTGTAGAACTATAATCAATCAAAAAAAAAAAAAAAATACTTCTAGAAATCAAACACATTAATAAGTAAAAAATGACTGGTGGGAAAGAAAGCAAAAAGTCACATGACCAAAAGATCACACATTACTGTGCAATCAAATAAATGTATGTTTTGTAGGACTATGCTCCGTCAAAAAAGAAATCATAGTTGCTACAAAACTTGCATTCAGTGTGATCCTTTTGTAACATGATTTTTTCTTCTTTTTTTTCCACTCCGATGATTTTCTAATTATTAATATAGTTGATATTTTGATTTCTAGAGATATTTGATTGAGCATAGTTCTACAAAATTTTCATGTTTATTTTTTAATGAAAACTGCAATTTTTTAGCTGATAGTTAAATAATTGGAATACTTTGTAACAATGGTAACCAATATTATCTCACTTTATTTAGTGCTTGTGTTAACTGCGATTTTGGATCTCCCCTTCAAAATGGCAGAGAGCGCATTTTAAAGTAGTATTAAAAACTTTTTATAATGCAGATTATGATGCATTCAAATAAACTGTTGACTATAATGAGGGCTTATATTTGCTTTAAACAAATGGAAAAAATAAAGTTATAGTTACCATAGTATTCATTCTTTTGATTAAAGTTTTTTTAAATATCCAGATCTTCTAATAGAAGTTTGTAATTATAAAAATGTTATATGGTTTTGGATCCAGGGCAATTATTAGATAGAATAATATGGTTCTGAATATATTTAGTGTAATGTAATCATTGCTCATATATATGACTGCATTAACAAAATTAAAGAAGTCGCTAAGTTACTTTCTTTCACCTTTGATTAGAATAACCATACTGATTTATCTGTTATTAATAACATTTGATTTCTTTCTATTAGAAAAGTAATCACAGAGAGATATTTTACATAAGTTTGAAGATGAACTCGATTTATAATTTTTGTTTTATTGTGAAATGGTGAACATTGATAGGTTTCATAGAAGTTTTAGTAGCTAACAGTTATTTGTTATATGACTAGCATTTTTCAATAGTGTTCCTTTCGAATTTAAAATGTATGATGCAATTCAGTGTTCAGACTTTTTTTTTTCTACAAACTAATCACTTGGACATTTTCTTTATTAGTTCTATCTTTAATAATTTTTTTCTTTGTCATCTTTTTCAATGGCTGACCTGAACCAATTGTGTTGAAAGAATGATAGAATTACTCCAAGACACATGTATGCAGAAAATCAAGTGTGATAATCTTTGTTAAACCTTAAAACAAGCAAAACTCTCCATACAGTAGTGCCACTCAGTGCAAGCCAGAGTAATCAATGGATGCCAGAAGGCTTGTGCATAAAATCCCTACCTAGTGCCTACTCATCCAATATTCCCAGACTAGTTTCTAGCTTGTGGTTTTCGGCATTGAGGAGCCTTGGATCTGAGAGTCATGAGTAGGCACTAGATAGGGATTTTATGCACAAGCCTTCTGGCATCCATTCATTGTTCTGGCTTGCACTGGGTGGCATTACTGAATGGAGAGTTTTGCCTGTTTTAATAACAGTTATGAGCAAGTATAAGAAATGGTGGTCATGTGATGTTTGTTAAACATATTTGATAACAAATAATAATAATAAAAATATTAACTCTGCTATCACTTAAGTCAGTTTTTTTAAATTTTTTATTTAATAAACTATAATGAATATTGAATAATTATAAAATAATGTCTTGGTATATTTTAGCACAATCCGTACATAGATGGGCATGTATGTGTTGTAAAATTTATCATACATAAATATATAATTAATACAAAATAGAAATGCTTAATTCAAATAGATTATTTATATTACATTGACTTTTATAATTCAAATTAACTAATCAATCTTTCTTTTCTTTTTTCTTTTTAATATTGATTTTAAACTCTTCTTTAGATTATATGGCTTCAGTATGTACACTTGCATACATCCTTCTGCGTAAGAGATTTTTTTTTGCAGGAATATATATGTAGTCAATAATAGAGATAATCTTTTAACAGATTTAGCAATCTAGATAGTCAGCAGAAGATACCCATCTGGTTATTATTATAATATATATCCACTGGTCAATAATATTAGCACTTGTAAGGGAAATTTGATTTGAGATATAGCTACAATTGCAGGCTTGATCGTTTTTAGTGGTCAGATGATATTCATTAGATATTTAATCCCCACCTCAGGTTATCTACTGTTAATTCGTAGTCTGCTCACCTTGCTTAATTAATTTTTGGTCTAATTAATAAATCAGACTTATAAAAATATAGTTCAACTATAAATAGATGTTTGCAAGTTAAATGCTATTAATTTAAAGTTGGGATTTTTTTCTATATGGATGTAAAGTGTGTTAGCTTGTTTTGTAAAACTAGGTAGGAATCTTTGGAAAGGGAAGAGGAATATGTACTTAATTTTTTTTAAAGTTCAAATTATTAATAAGTTACTTGTTTTTAACTTTCTAATAATGAACGATTACAATTTGCAAGTTAAATTGTCTGTTAAACTACAAGTTTATGGTTGCATTTCATGTCAGTAGGTGCATTTAAAGACTCATAGTCTGTAGAATGTTGTAGATTAAAATGTGCTCGCATGTTAAATGTAGTCTTTTGTGGAATTTTTGGGCTTTGTAATGTAGTCACAGCATATCTGCCTACCATGCCTATGATTTAGGGTTTGAATTTAAGGCAATTGAACACTGAAATTTATTTTTCAGTTCACAAACAGGCTCAGAATTTTTCTTTTTGACAGATGGCATATAGTTATCCATCCAGAAGTGGGTGGTAAATGGCTGTCTAGCTATGAAAGTCTTGTTATTTTGGGCTGATTGGATCAGTCTTGAAGCATTGAATTGAAAATAATAAATATGACAGTAATTTAATGTAGTTTTTATCACAGGTGGAAGAGCCCATTATTAACTTAATTTTACGTAATTAAATGGTTAACCATTTGGGAGATATTTGAGTACTGGAAATGGCAGTCTCAAGAGTTGAAGACCCACAGATCATGGTCAATTTGTGGATCTACCACTCTCCCATTTACACTGCTGAATTTTATATTAATATGTGTGATATCTTAAATATTTAAATAAATGTTATTATTTTCTGATATGATTATCAGATTTTACTTGCTTTTTTAAATCATGTTTGCTCAATAAAATAGGTTTTTTTTTAAATTAAACATGACATACTTTATAATATTAGATAACTTTCCAGTTACTGCTTCAATTAAGTTTTGGTATTATATTTTACAGGATTTTTTTTTTTAAATAAAGAAAATTTTCAATGATGTCTTTTTTTATCTTTTCAATAAATTGTTTTAAAATAAAAAGGCAGATGTTGTTAAAATAGTAAAACTTTTTTGTTTTTTTTTAATTACTGTTGAACAACTTTTTTAAAAAGGTCAATTTATGTTGATTTTTTGCTAATTATTTAATTATGGTTATAAATCTTCTTATGTCTTTCACTCAAATGAGCAGCTAAATAGAGCATACTAATTCAAATTATAAATTTATTAAATTAACGTTTATGTAATAAGAAAATTATTAAGTATAGAATTGTGAGTAAAAAATACCTTTTTATTGTCAAATTTGTCTTAATAGTTTTATTTTTTAAATACTAATATATTTTCCAACTTACTGTTTCTATACATAGTAAGCTTTTAATTACCAATCATTCATAGTATGTTATAATTAAAAGTTTTTTTGCAACCATCATTTGTCTTCTATATTCTAGTGCCATCTATTGTAAGCTTGAATCTGAGGATGAGGATTGAATTTCACTTCTGGTAAACATTGATAAGGCAATTTGTTCAATAGATGGCGCTAAAGTAAAGAGTTGTGTTGAGGTAGATTTTGGCTGTTTTTTCATTCTGAATTTTGATTTATATTTGTTTCAAGATCATTTGACCCGTGTTGAATTGAGATGGTTTAAGCATTTATTTTTAAATCTTCCTAAAATTCTCACATATATTTCTTCAAGTTTTTGTAGAATTGCAATCCTGTATTTTATAAAGCAGAGATTCAAATTTGTTATTTCTTCTGTATACAACATGCCTTGGTGTTGCTGTAAAAACTACATAGGTACATAAATAAATATTTTAAATCTAAAACAATTATTTATTGCATGGTTTTTTTCTTCTCTTCGGATATTATTTAGAGATTAAAACAACTTATCTACAGGAATTATGAAAAGAGATACATTTTTTAAATATTAAAAAAGAAAAAATCCAAACTGAATATTTTGGGGTTTAGCTTATTGCAGAAACACTCGATTCAAACATTATTTTGATGTTATCCTATAAAACCAAAAAATATGATAGTATAACTTAAATTAAAAAAAATACTTAAAAGACTCTGGGAAATGTTTTAAAACAGTTGAGTATGCACAAGGTAGTATATTTTGTAAAAATCTATCTTTACAAAATTGTAATATACTACCCTAAATAAATTATGCTTCTGCTGGATTTTATATTACTAATGAATTACAGTACTTACCTTATCAAATTGTCATTTCAATACCATAATTTTAGCTCTTTTTAAATTCTTCAATTTATCAAAGACTAAATAAAGGGAAGGGGGTGCTTGATTTAATAATTAGTACATTACTTTGTCGTGTTTATAATTTGAGTTCAGATCCAAGAATAGAATTTAATTGGAGATTTCTTAATCACGTTTGAAATTTTTTTTCGTATAACCATTGAATAGGGATAAGTAAATAGGAATCTAGCTATTCTTAGCTGGAAAGTAAAAGTCCTGGAAGAGCCTGCTTTAATCAGATGGATATCTGTTTTGTCCCATAAATGATAAAACAGGATTATAGTCCTTCCACTTTCTTCACAAATGCACATGGTACCATGATTTATTTTTACCCTTTTTTATTTTATTATTATTATCTTGGTCTCTTTTGCAAAATTTATATATAAATGTACTTTGTTTGACATTTTTATTATATATCTAAGCATTTTCCAGTAAACTAAACATGCTCTTTTGCAAGGCAAATTTGAAATGCTAAAGTAAATTATGTTAATAGAATAGCAAGTAATAGCAAACTACCACTTATACTGATTAAGGGTTATTGCTTGATCATAGTATTTATCGCCAAGTTTTTCCACCTGATCTCAGGTGAAAAAGTCAATATGTATGTGAACAAAATGATACCAATAACACGAGTATTTAATAAAAATTGTTACAAATGTATAAAATACATCAGAAATGAATTCTGCTAAAAAAAAAAAAAAAAAGAAGAAAGAATCAATAGTATAGTAAAGAGTAAACAAATATGCCTTCATTTAATTTTTGCATTCGCTTCCATATTAGCTAAAATGTGATTTTCCTTAAAATTGTTAATAATTATTTATATTCATGTATAAATATGTCATAATCATATTTGTTAATTTATACACCTTTACAGAATATGTGTGTTAGCACAACCTTATTATTATTGTATTTGATAGTTGTGTATTAACATTGTCAGGTAATTTTAGTACAATTAAACTATCCAGTAATTGGTATCAGCTACTGAAACTGTCTATAAAAAAGAACAGTAAACAATGTGGAGCTTTTTAAATGATTTGAATGCAAATCATAGTTAGAAATATTTTTCAGTGTTGCAAGATAAGTGACATCTCACACAAAATTGTCATTAATTTTCATGACCAAGGACCATTTTGTATCTGTTACCTAAAAATGAATCATGTTGCATCTGATTTATACTGGAACCTATCAAAATATCTGACATTTAATTGACTAAATTAACTAAGTAGTGAATATGAAAACTTACAATTTATTGTGTTTGTATAAATATTAAAAATTTAAAAAGAATAGTATACTTTAGAGTAAAAAATTTTCCCTGGATAATATGGTGAAGTGGGAGAGTAACAAACTTCAGATATAAGAGAGCCATCATGAATCTTGTCAATTATTTTTTCATTTTATGTTGTTATTACTCAAAATGAACTCAGACAGCCGTGGTGACTATCTCTTTTTTATAACTGCATTATATGCATTATAGGTATATGTCCTAAACGTATATATTATATAAGGTTTGATATCTCCAGAGGTTCATCTATCTATAGGAAAGCTTATGATCAGATACATTGAATACAGGAGGGCTGTATTATTTACATTCAATTGGCATTCAATAATAACTTTTTTTTTAATGTGTTCAAACTACCATATTATAAAATTTACTCAAGATTTAGCTCTAGTATGAGAGAGAGGGCAAAAAATGTTAAATGTTATGTTGGTATGAAATTTGGAAATAGTCAATGCTAAAAAAATTTATACTTTGTTGGTAAGAAATTAATAGTTGTTGAATATGATTAGATGATTGTTAAATTAATGGAAAACTCTTTAGAAGGTCACATTTTATGAAAAGAGAAAAAGCAGGTTATTAATGTGATCATTTATCAAAGTTCTGTTAATGAGGATTATAATTTTATAGTTTTCTTTAATGCTTTACAATTATGAATTTAAAAATGTCTCCTTTATTTCCATTTTATGGAGTAAAAAGTTATTTTTTCTTTATTGAAATTAGGTGGGTTTTTTTTTTTTTGCATTTGCATTATCCATTTTTTGAAAAATGAAGTCTCCATTTTATTTTAAGGTGGTGATGAACTATAAAGATCATCACCATTTGCTAATCTATGAAGTTTAATGCACTGATAGAGTGATGGACTTAAGCTCCTGAATTCTTCAAATATCCCATGACCCCTTGAACAAGTTAACATTTGATTATTTATTTGTTTATCTCCCATGCCGAATTTTCAGTTTGGGTGAACTAACGATTCACAATAATGCACAAATCATGTGATTATTTAATAAGCTCTAGAACTAGAATTAAATTGGATTTGCCATATTTTTCATGTTTGTTTTATATATATAAAAGAATACAATTCTTCGTGTGAAAAACAGGATATTTATCTTTAACTAATTTTAGTACTAAAAGCCCATTATCTCATGAAAAGAAAAAAAACGATCTCACCGGATGAATGGCATTTCTAGTTCAGATCTGCCTTTTGGTGTTTGAACATTGTTTAACCTTTCATGCAATTTGCTATACTCTAAAGCTCTGTGATGTTTAGCAAGTATTAGGAGAATCAACTCTGAGTTGATTTCTCAGCTGAATAATGTATATTTAATCAAAATTTTAAATCTTCAATCTGCCACCAGGATGCTCAAATGCAGCATAACTTCTTGAACAATTAACTGTATGATTATTTATTTACTGTACCAATAAAATCATTGTAGAAGATTTTATGCTGCCATATGCTTTAGAGAAAATCTAACAGTTAACTTTTTTGATTAGGGTTGAAGCTCACCATTCTGACATGATTGTGAGATATTGTCTTTTGATTAGCATAAAGTTTGGCATGGACCAAGCAGTCAGTTAGCAGCTGAATAATTATATTAAAGTTCATTTCTCCTTAGAGATTAACATATATAAAGTTCAAATCTCCATAGAGATTTAATATCTGTAAAATCTCTTTAATTCATTAGTTTATAACTATAATTCTGTAATTTATAATTCTACAATTCTGTAAGCACCTTACTGCTCAAACACATTATATCAGAGATAGTCCAATAGATTTTTGACTAGAGCTCTTCTTTATTAATATCAGAACAACTTCTCATTACTAGTTTACCTTTCCATTAGTTTACTTTTGTTCTTCTTCCTATTTCATTTTTCCTACTGGTAATTTAGATAACTGACACATTTCTTAATTTTTTTGTAGATTAATCAGTTTGGTTAATTTGCATAAAGTAACTATTGTTAACATTTAAATTAGCTTGTAGTTATTTTCAGTAAGTTTTATTTCCTTTCCGCATAATTAATTAACTGTTTCTTTTCTAGAGTATTTTAGCATATTTTTATTAATAGCTTGCACACACACCTTTATTCTTAATAAATAAAATGTATGTGGGTGTGTATACAGCAATTACCATTACTTTTGCAGTTCAGTTTTAGAATTTTATTGCATGCTATTCAGTGATAGTAAACGATCTGCATTTAAAAAAAAAAAATCAAGATTCCTTGCTCAAGAATTCATATCTCATTTGGAATGCAAGAAGATACAAAGTTCAACTTTAATCTATCATTCTGCTATTCTATGTAGGGCATGATTATATTATCGACATAGTTATCTTGTTTTGAGCAATTAGTTTTGATTTTCTCATATAGTTGGATGTGCCAAAATAAGAGCAAAATATCTATTTTCAATTATATTTGATAATTTGTAGTCATTTATCTTTGAAAGTATGCAGTTATGGTTATTTATTAAATTTTTTATTCTTCTAGGACTAAATATGAGGCATCTAGAAGATAAGAAGGCTAAAGAAGCCCAAAAAAGAGCAAAAAGATTTTGTGGTGATTTTCAGCCAATGAAGGATGCACTTCCTACATTAGAACGTCTTCTAGAAGATTCTGCGAATCAAAGGTGCGGTTGCTTAGATTGAATGTAATTGTAGTTAGGAAAGTTTTATATTTAAAATTTTGTCTCCATATTGACTTTCTTTTTAATTATAATCTTTATTTTCTTTTAAACAAATCAAACTGATTATCTCACTTTATTTGTGTATTTATTTGTTTGTTTTCTATTTCTTTTTAGTTAAATAAATAGATATCAGTATATAAATACTTTTCTTGTTTTAAATTTTTTCCTTCCAGAAAAGAGAAGCAATTACAACAGATCAGCAAAAAAAGAAAACATGGAGGTTGGATGAAAAAGACAAAAACAAGAATTAAAGAAGGGTAAGTTATAATAAAAATATAGTACAAACCACCATTAATCCGAAATTCCTGGTTCTAGAGTGTTTTTGAATTTGTGAATGTTTTAGATTTCAACATCTTTCCTTCCTTATTATAAATCGGAACTCTGCTGGAAATTAAAATGAACATTAATTTTACTATCTGTAGCTTTTATGTACTGAAATTGCTTTTTTAAACTAAAACAGAACGTGCTTATAATTATCTCGGCACAAAATATTTAGATGACAGTAGTTAAAATAATAAACTAATACGTTATATTTTTTATCTTGGATAGAAGTTTTTGAATTATAGGTTCTCAGATTAATGATAGTATTCCTGTATTATATAATAAATGGTCTTATTAATCAATAAAGATGAAAAGTAAAGTTTAATCATTGTCGCAAATGATGATGATAGTTTCTTTCTATATTAAATGTGTCATTAAATCTTTAGGGTACTTGTGAGTTTTCCTGAAACTAAGATGGCAGCCCATATTTTTGAAAAATGTAGAGTTTCGAAGGCTCTTTAGTCTACCAAAGATGTGTTAGTTGTTAAATTAAATCAAAATTAATAAATAGATTGTTAAATTTAAAAAAGGGAATAAATTCTGATAAATTTCATTAAGAAGCTTTATTTCAGTTTTTTTTTTTTACTTAAATTAGAACGTGGGAAGCGACGAGATGCTCTTAACACTGCTATATTTTGTTTCAACCAGGCATGTTTTTTTTGTGTGTGTGTCAGCAGTTTTTTTGATAAATTGAAATAAAGCTAAAATTTAGGGCTTTCCTGTCATAGAATGTGATGCAGTGGACTATTTCCAATGGTACGGGATCCTGCCCTCCAGAAAAGTGTGCATTAATTAATGGTCATGATATGATTGTATGCCGCTGACGTGAATCAAGTGTAAATATTGTATTTATTTATATTTTTTTCATTTTCCTGTTAATAAGTTAATATTTCCACAATGATTTTTTAAAATAACAATAATAAAAAATAAAATGCAAATATTAAGTCCGATGTTTCCTACCAGGCATTTTTTTGTAAACATTTTTTGGGGGTCCCCAAAACTCTAGATTTATCAAAAATATGTACTGCCATTTTAATTTATTGGAAAACTTACAAGTGCCCTCTTTAATTACTGTGGGTTTTTTGCCCCTCCCATCCTTTGTTTTTTTCTTCTGTTATATTTATTAACATTAAATATATATCTGCTTAAAAATTATTGTTTTCAGAAAGTTGTAATTTGGAAGAGGACTGAAATTTAAAAAAAAAGAACTTATATGATTATATTGATTAAACAAAACCCTTAAAATAATTTTTTAAATAAAAGAAATTGGAATTCATGAAAAAAAAATCTTAGTGTGTTGTTTGCATCACAATACATTTTGAAAATTTTTATTTGTTTAGTTTTCATATTAAACATTTTATATTATTTTGTTTAAAATAAAAGTATAAAATCCATTTGAACATAGAATTAATTTTAAAAATAAATGATTGAGAATCTATTTGCAAGAAATGAAATTAATTTATTTGGAAAATTTTAAAAAATTGAAATGATAATTTTATTCTTTGCAATCTATTACATTTATTATTGTTCAGAGCCATCTGTTGTAAGATTGAGTTCATCAATGAACATTTTAATTTTTTTCAGAATCCCAAAATAGTTTTTAGTTCTATCATGATAAAAACTAATAGGTAGTAAACTAATCTAGGGATTTGGAGAAAATAGAGTGGGTTATTAAGATTAGGAAGTCAAATAATTTATTGGATGTGATAACAATTTTTTAATAATACTGAGAATATTAGTATTAGCAAACTCAATATAATAATTGGAGAATGTTAAGACATAGATATTATTTTTAGGCAGTTTCAAATTAGACATTGGCTCCTGGCCATATATAACATTTCTGTAGAATGATCTAACTCTTATAATGCAGTTTCTCCATTTCATAGCTGATTATTCTTAGTCTATTTTTTACCATCAATTTCTCCAAATGTTAATATTTTGAAATTTAAGGAATTACATTATCATCTCATTATTTGAACAAAATAAGACTACTTCAAACTACCATTTTTGCTTTGAGAATTCAAGTCTAACTTAATCCAAAACTCACTTGTTTTCCATAATTGCTTATCTTCATCAGATTGGGAAATGAATAGACTAGTTTGATTCTAACATCACTGAAACTTAAGCACAAAAATGCTCATATTTGAACTTTAAGATATTATTAGAGACAAGGATTTAATCTATCCAGGATGTCATTTATATAAATTTTTGCTTTCAAAGGGTTTAGCATGTAATCTTGTGCTTCTGAAAATAAGTAGGCTTTGAAGTTTTTAAGAAACTAAGTATTGCGAATCGCATTATTACTCATCTAGTATAAATTAATTGATATTGTAAATTTTGATGTTCTACTCTCAGCGAATTGTTAGTAGGAGTTAATATGAAAAAGAAGCACAACTGTTTCATATTGAACGGAATGCACCATTTTCTCATCATGAAGTGATTCATATATGTATGGTGTTTATTGTTGAATGATTACAAGAACACATTACATTTTAAAAAAATTCACAATGAATATTTTGTGCTCCATTTTTACACCAACCTTTCTTGAAGTTTCTTAGACATTATATATGTATTTATATGAGGAGTATTTTTGGAAAACTATCAGTTGGTAAATGTTATTCTTATCATGGTCACAAGGGTTACATATGATGATGATATACTGGATATGAATGTCAATTTTGAAGAATGCAAACTTGATAAACAAGCATTGGTGGTTGAGTGGTCAGCACAGCTGCCTTACAAGCAGTTGTCGCGGGTTCGCTTCCCAGCCGATGCTTTGACACATGAAAAAAAAAAAAACTAGAGAAGTACTGCAGTAGTATCATGAAGACTTGATACTGACCTAGATATTCCAATTTTGGTAACTGGCAGAAGAGAGATTGAAAGAGCACAGAGAAGAAACAAGAAAGAATTACTTGTAATCTAAAACAGTATCTAGTGCTACTTGATTTTTTTTTTTTTGCCAATTAATACTCATATCTAAATTTCATCCCATTAACTGCTAACTGTGAAAATTGTCTATAGACAGAGTATATTTAAAAGGATTGGCATACTCTCAGAATGTTTTAAATAATTTTAGCAAGTCAGAACCATTTGATGCAGATAAGTTTTACTGTAATGCAGATTTAAAATGTGCTAAGTTTAGGATGAAAATTAGTGTTCCAAAAATTTTTTTAAGTTAGGAAATGTATAGAGATCATAAAACTTAAATGTTTCAATTATCAAGAAAGTTAAAAAATAAATTGTAATATATTTACATAGGAAGTCACTGAATTGTAGATGGCGAAAATCTCGGAAAAGAAGTGGTGCTAATAATTGCAATGAATAAAAAACTTTATTACTATTTTGAGTTATCATGAGACCAGAATTAATAAAGAAACATGAATAAAAAAACCATTGTGTTACTATTTTAAAAAAGAAACTGTTTTGATCTGGAATATACCATCTAAACATCCTATGATCACCATTTCTTTATGCTTATAATTGTTATTAAAACAGGCAAAACTCTCCATACAGTAGTGCCACTCAGTGCAAGCCAGAGTAATCAACGGATGCCAGAAAGCTTCTCACTGATGAAGGCCACAAGCCAGAAACTAGTCTGGAGATATTGGATGTGTAGGCACTAGATAGGGATTTTATGCACAAGCCTTCTGGCATCCATTGATCACTTTGGTTTGCACTGAGTGGCACTACTGTATGGAGAATTTGCCTGTTTTAATTTACCATCTAGATAGTTTTAACATAGATAGGGTTTATTGGAGAAATATCAAAACTACTCTGAAATTTAAAAAATTAGAGATGAAATCATTCTTGATAAAAGTGAAAAAAGAAGTTAAAAATTGGAATTATAACATTCAAAAATGTAGTAGAATTATAAATGAAATAAAAGGAACTAAGTGAGAAAGGGAATGGAAAAAACAAAAAGTCTAAATGATTGTAATCATGCTATTTGAAGACAAGAACAAGCAACATTTATGTAGAAAAAAATAAAGTTGTAACACATTGGCAGTCATGTCACTAAAAATTTTGTGTATATTTTAAATTCTCTATTTGAATTTGTTTTATTTATTTATTTTAAAACAAAATTTGCAAAATGTAATCAAATTTATGTCTTCCCATAACAAAAATATTTTTTTATAAAAATTGTTAATATTGAAATTGAAAAAATTGTTTAAAATAACTATCAATTACAGCAAATTAAACATTTATCAATACAAAACTTAGATATAAAATTGCATATGGTAAAAAAACAACTTTTATTTCATAATATCTAACAAAAATTAGTTTTGATCTATTTGAGCATGTGTTATGTTTATGGATGTTTTCTTGATGTATTTGTTACCTTTGATGAGAGAGAAATATATTTATTCTCTTGATAGACTCTTTTAGAACCAAAACTCTTAACATAGAATGTTGGATGGTGGCAGCAGTGTTCATATATATTACAAGAATATGGCAAACAGTTATAATTCTCCCATGTTTATTGATAAGATCTCAAAGAACATAATCCTGAAGATACACAGATCTATGAGGTTCCCGGTTGGATCAGCGAACCGGTAGATGACTTGGACTTGTGGCAGAACCAGAGTTGATATCTCTACTGTTTCTGCATGTTTGATTGATAGTTTAATATTGGAAAGGTAAAGGTACGTTGAGTCACTTATATTCTGATATGAGAAGTTATCTACATCGTTCTTGAACTCTTGAACATTTGAAATTGACAACTGATTTCTTTTTATTGGTAACAATACAGAATTGATCAATGCGCTACTTCAATGTATACCCATTGTCAAGTTTCATGAGATAATGAAGTTGACCAAATTTCATTAAGATAATGCATAACTCCCATTCTAGTTTCTGTTTTGAGAAAAATTGTTGAACTTGAAGTCAATCTTATTATGCTTAAGTGCTGTGTTTTGCCTTATAATGTACTTTTCTTGATTTTGATGTTTGTCAGTTGTTGATCTTTGCTGTTTTTTCACGAATTGTTTCATAATTGATTTTGCTTGAAGAAACTGAATTGATGGACTTGCTTGATTGATTGCACTATTAATTTGAGGAGTTGTTTGAATAGGCATTCTAGACAAACAGTCAGCATTTGTATTATCAGTACCTTTGTTAAATTATACTTCATAATCCTGAGAGAAATACTGCATAGTGTTGAAGATATGCTGAAGTCATGCAAGGAGTTTCGCATTTTAGTGAAAAATTCATACAAGTAATTGGTTGTTTGTCGGAAGCTTGAATATTCTTGCGAACAAGTATTGATAAAAGTGATTGAAAATACAATCACAAGGACTTCTGTCAAGTTGAAAGTAATTTTAATCTGCAACTATAAAAGACCTTGAAGCAAAAGCAATTTGTTGTTCATGCTCTTCGATAGTATGATATAACACTTCCGAGACACCTCATGGACCTGTTGGAACATGCTAGTTAACTGGTAAGTGAGAATCAAATGGAATCAATATTTGATTACTTGTGATTTACAACCTAATTTTGATAATAGTGCAGTCAGTGATGAAACATTTGAGATGAAATGAGAATAATGTGTTACCATTTCTAAAACTGTTGAAAATCTATGACTTAGGATGAGGCATCTTCATGGTGGCTCTCAGTTTTTGAGGAAATTTTTAAACCTTATATTCATTGACATGCCCAAGGAATTTTGATTCTTGGAACAACGAACACTTTTTCCTGTTCAGATGGAGATCACTCTTTGAAAATGGATCAAGGCCCTTCAAAAGATTTGTTTACATTCTTTTTTCATTGTGCCATGCATTATAATATCAAAATGTGATTCTGTTTTGGAAAGTCTGACTATTCGATTGAATAGAATTGTCTTGATGTCAAATTATAAACAGTGCATCTTGTACATTTTTTGATGTGTATAAATGGTCTATATTTCATTTGATTTATCATCTACTTATAAATGCTGATAAGCTTTAAATAATTCTAATTGACCAAAAAACAAATTTTGTAGATTATTTAGAATATCATTGATTTTTTTGTATACGTTATCATGCTTCTGTCACCACTCATTGACTCCTACTTTGTAATCGACACTGAAGCATATTCCATCATATGATTTTGGAATAATAATTAAAGGAAATCCCTAGTCACTTGATTCAGTTTTTGATATTGATATAATTGTAGCTTCTCCAGGAGAATTCAATTCTTTTCTCACATATTTAGCCAGTGTATAAGGGTAATTCATCTCCTTGATGAAAAATTAGCAATGTCTTTTCCGTTAATTTCAAAGAAACTTTGAAATACAACTGATGCTTTCTTTAAATATGTCTGCTTATTCAAACATAATTTCATCAATTTTGTTGGTCTTATTGATTGTTTATGACATGACGTTTTCTCATTGTCAATGTTTTGTAGATTGATACCGAGGTGTCAAATACACATTGAACTGAACAAGGCAGGATAGCATTTAGTACAATAAAAACTTCATCTTGGGTTGATACCCCTTTTATAAGAAATGTTTACCTTGATATTTCTATCTGATATAAAGGTATTTTGGTATAAGGTCAAAAACAGGTGTTTGTTGGCAGCAGTGGTAATAGTAAAAAGTATGCATTCTTGACCTTGAAAATTCAGAGGTTAATGTGTGTGTTTGTGGCTTGTTGCTGTGTATTAAAATTACATATTGGGGATGTGTTACTTTCTATACAAATTGAATTTTAATCAGTATTTATTCACCAATATTTATAAGTTACTAGAAATCAATGCATGTATTAGACTCTTGTGTTCTGCATTAAATTAAAATATATAATATATTCTGCAAATATTTTCTTTTCTATAGAATAAAAAATGTTAAATTTGTGAAATTTGATAGTTTGAAATGCCAAATAATTCAGGTTTTTTATTATGTCATGTTATTGCCTCTTTTCTTTTTCAAGTATCAAATTAAATTATTATGTAAATTACCCTGCAATTATTTATAATTATTGAATATTTTTATATCAATAAATGGGAGGGAAAAAACTGCTCAGTAAAATCATGTTTTTGTTAATGATTGTTTAATGATTTTAAAACTAGTAGATTAAAATTATTTAAAACAATGGTTAGATCAAAAAATATATATATATAAAATGATCATAAATTTAAATAATTTCATTCATTTTCTTTATTGTAACAATTTCGTTTTTTTTTTTAAAAAATTATATATACTTACAGTAATAATTCTATTTATTGTATTCATAACTATATGGAAGCTTATGTTAAGTATAAGCAGAAAAGGTCATGGAAAGTTTTATTTATTATTAAGGTGTTAATTAACATTGTATTTGTACTATTGTTGTAATTATTATTACTGATATTACATGTACCCAAATAATGTAAAAAAAAAACTCATTTCTTTGTATTATTATAATATAAATAGCAATAATATTTAACTATTCTATTATGCACCTAATACAATGCTGTATATTTATTATATTCTTCAATTCAGCTGACTGTTTTGATTGTACAATAATATTTTTTAGTGTACTTAGAAATGCTAAAAGAATATATTTAACATTCTTTGAATGTTTTAAGCAAACCACAAGAAATGCTCTAAAAAGATAGTAGAAACTGTAACTGGATTGGAAAATTTAATAAAGATATTGAACTTTGTGAATAAAGATTTATTTAAATATTATTGCTATTTATATTAAAATTAATATAACTAATACTAAAATCTATATAGCGCAAGAAAAAGAGAAATATTTCATAAATGCTTTATTAAAACAGGCAAAACTCTTCATATAGTAGTGCCACTCAGTGCAAGCCAGAGTAATCAATGGATGCCAAAAGGCTTGTGCATAAAATCCCTATATAGTGCCTACTCATCCAATATCCTCAAGACTAGTTTCTGGATTGTGGCCTTCGTCGGTGAGGAGCCTTGGATCTGAGAGCACTGCATCTAGATCTTAGAATCTAATGCAACCCTCCAGCAATCACCTTTTATCTCTACTTAACTACAAAACTATGAGAATAAAATTGAAAACACAATAACATTTTCAATCTAAGCTCATTAGCTTATATAGTCATATATAGTTTTGCCTGTTTTAATAACAGTTATGCGCAAGCATAAGAAATGGTGATCATGTGATGTTGGATGGTTTAATAAATGTTTTATATTATGTTATACATATTATAACCCTTTACTGGCATTTTTTTTTTATGTGAATATTTTTCTTTATTATATATTACAAATTATTAAAAGTCATGTTAAGATAAATTTTAAAGTGTTTTGAAAATAATAACAATAAGTATAAAACTAAAATATATTATACTTTTTTATTTTAAAATTATATTATTATTTTAAATATAAAGAGTATTGCTATAGAAACTAGTCACAAATGACTGGTTGGGGGGGGGGGGGGTAAAAACTAAGTTTGTCTGTGTTTCAATGATTGTATCACTTACTGAATAGAAATCAGTAAAAATGGTAATGTTATATAGGGAAATATGCATTTTCTGAGATAAAATCCTCCAGAATGCTTTCCCTGATTTTTCCACCATTGTAGCTAAATATGGAGTTGTAAACAAAGAAATGCCTTAAAATTAATTTTGATCCTGCTGATCTATCAACTACTGTTTAAAGCTAAAGCTAAAAAAATCCACAAGACTTCCAATAAGAAAATTGCTTCTAATGCATTACAGTAGAGAAAATTACTTCTACAATTAGTTTGTAATTCTACTTATTTCGATATTCAAAGTTCTGAGAAACTCTCACAAAAAACTAGTTATGGAATGAATCAAAAGAAGTTAAAATGTTAATATTGTTAGCAGATGTTTAAAACTAATGATTTTAATGGCCATATATCCATATTCACAGAGACAGAAATATATGTGAGCTCACAAAGATATCAAGATAATTAACTGAACTTTCTATTAACTTTTTCAATGAGTTATTATGAAGCTGCAAAGATTTTTACTCTCACACATATGCTTCATATTATTTTAAATGTAAATATGTGAATATTATTATTATGTTATCTATTAATTAAAGTTATTGTTGTTATTAATAATTTTGTTGTTTGATTATTTTTTGTCCGAAGTCCAAGCTGATTATTTATTTTGTTAATGTAATAATACTATTAGGTGGAGATGGGTAGCATAGCAGTCAGGAAATATAATTGAATCTTTATATTGTTTTTTCTGCATGTTCAGTGTGTTTATTCACTCCATTATATATACCGTCACCAGTTAGTTATCTTTAAATTCCCTTAGACCAAAATTAATTTGTAAATATTGTATTTTTAATTTTATTCTTAACTTGATTATTACAAATTGTTAAAAGGGTGGTTACCATTACAGTATATATACTTAACTTATTACCTTATAAGGCAGTCTGCTTAAAATTACAGAAAAAATTTCACTAGTAGAATTTTTGATCCGGATTTGAGAATAGTAATCTATTTCACAATTTAGTTCCAATCTTTAGCTTTAATGACTAATATTAAAATTGATACAAGGAATATTAGAACTATGAAGACATTTAAAAAAAAGACCACTGTTGTTTGAAGTAAACAAAAACAGATTACATATGTTTCCATCAAACAAGGTAGATAGTTTTTAAAATGAAAAATGAAGGAATTCGCATATATGTTATTTTAAAACTATGAATAAGATGTTGTATGACAGAAAGCTATTTAGAGATTATAGTAATGAACATGATATCAAAGTTGTTGAAGATCATATATGAAGAAAATTAAAAATGATTGAAAAGGAAAGCTGTATGGAGGGATTGGAATACTCCAACAGATTAGAGAGTAGAAAATAAGCAGGATCAGATGTCATATTATATATTACTTCAGAGTAAATTTAGAAACAGCATTAAGAATGCATAATCTAAATACTGCAATTGATTTTTATGCAGATTACGCACTTGAAGTGTTGTGGAATCAAAGCTAAATGTATGAATATACAAAAAGTAAATAACGAAAGAAATAGATTATTAATAAATGAAAGGGGTTCATGAGAAAAAAAGTTTTCAAATTTGTTATATGAAAGAAGCCTAAATAATGACATAATAATTGATAATCAAAACTTTATTATTGCAGCTGATTGATAGCCATGAGATAGTTAAAAGAATAATAGATGGGAAAATGATGTCCAGATGTAGGTTTTCACAATTTCATCTATTTTATCGTTGAATTGGATATGTGCATTCAAGAGGAATAATAATCCAGTAAAACTATAAAAATATCACAACTAACAGGAATGATAGAAAGAAAGTGGCTTTATTTTATTTTGAAATTTATCAATGACTTTCTTTGTTAAATCTTGAAATCTTTGACAGGAATACTAAGAAAATATCATCACTTTTTAAATTTATTTTAGCTTCTGCAAAATATCTTTGAATGAGTAAAGAGAGGTCACATTACTGAAAATTAATGTTTATTATTTCAAACTATTGATTAAGCTCATTACCTATTTAAATAACTTTTTAGACACACAAAGTTGGACAATTTACCTGGAATATGATTACAAATTAATATTGGAACTTCTCTTTTGATAAATTTGTAAGGTAAAAATCAAGCATAATAATTAAAAAACAATTATTTTTGATATATAGGTGTACTGTTTTATGGCTAGAGTTTTCGCCATACATATTTACATGAATTCACAAATAAAATTGTTAATAAGCATTCTTCTTCTAAGATTCGGGTAGATTTTATCACTATTGACTGCTAAATAAACTATTTGCATTTCCCATAGCTACATTGGGCATTCTCGCTTCTCACTAAAGCATCAAAATCAGAATTAAGTTTAGTATTGAAAACACACTTTTCTTTCAAGTAGTAGCAAATTTTTAAGGAGTTGGTTTATTAGATTGAATTTTTAAAGCAATATCTTGCAGAAAGTCAGAATATCTCTACCAATTTTGAAGTTGCTCAACTCTTTTTCAGATGTGCCTAATTTTTTTATTTTATCTTGTCCATTTTGCTACTCAATCCAAAGTCTTTCCCAATGGTCGTATTGCTTTTAATGTAAACCTTATCTTCTAACTGTATATGAGCACTTATTTTTTGTTAATGTATATATGTGTAAGTATATACTTGCACACTATACATGTTAACATGAATTATTGGAAAATAATTGAGATTTAAGCTTTTTTTTAAATAAAAATAATGGTATGTTCTATAAATAAAGTATTCTTGTCAGTTCTTGTTAACTTTCTTTTTGTGTGTGAATCTTTTATTTCATGGATAACGAGCGATTTAATAAATATTCCATTGTGATACTGAGTGAAAGGAAAAAAATGTAAAATTTTTATATTCTTTTCTAAAAGTGTTGAAACTGTCAGTTTTATAATAAAACATATTATGTATTCACATCAAAATTTATTTTAAAAAATTATTTAAATTACTAAGATGTTTATCTATTTTTAAAAAGATTTATATAAAGTTAATAATGCATGAATTTCAATTTTTAAAAGGAAATAAATAAAACGAGCTGGCTGTACGATATGGTTCTTGCCCAATGTCTAACTGATAATAGAGTGTACAATCAAATGACCAAAAAATGTCCTTTTGCTATTGCTCACTGCTTCCTCAGTGCAATTAAATTTAATATCTTAATATTTAGAACTAAATCTTGAACACATATATTTAATATCTCAAAAGGCTTGTTTATTTATTTTTCCTCTGTATGTAGTAAAATGAATTTGTATGTATGTCAAGTTGCTGTCCTTATTATCTAGCATGATTATTGTGATTGCTTGTATGTTTTTCATATATTCTTAAAACATATAGCAAATAAAGCAAAATATAATTGAATCTTAAAATAGATTTTAATATATTCATGTCTCATCAGTTGGCCCAAGTCAACTCACACATTACATTTCCCCTTGCTACTGTTTTTTATTTACCTAAATAATAATGTATGATGCATTATTTTAGGAATACGTATGACCTTGAATGTGAATGAAAAAGAGGAATGAAATGATATAAAAGGTCATAGTAGATGCATTTTATCTTTAATATAACATTAAATTATATATCTAAATTAAGTAATATTTACTAAGGCTGTAACCTCAAGAATGTGCATGTAAAAATGCGATAATAGGGACCTCTACAGGTCTTAACCACAAGCTTACATTTTGGAAGAAAAGGCAATATATCAATAAAATCAAATGATTTAATATTCAGGAGTTCATACGAAATACAAGCACTAGGAGTGAAAAGACTGGATTGCAATTGATCAGTTTTGAACTTCAGGGTCTGCCTTTCTTCCACACATCAAAGTGGACAGGGGAAAAAAGTGTGATAATTTGTAGCTTGAAAACAAAGTCATTTATTTAGAGACAGCAATTAATTTTGAATATGCGTAAATATAAGATCCTTGTAAGTTGAATAGACATACAATACTTATATATCAAAGGTATAATCTTATGAACTTAACAATAATTAATTAAAAAATTAAATATATAAATATAATTTAATTTCATTTCAAATATTAAATTTTAAATTTTTTTTTATTATTATTAAAAAAAAATTGCAACACTATCTCAGTTAAAATGCACTTTCATTTATATGGATTGTGTTTGGTTTTTTTTCAGTCATCAGTTTTGTTAATTTTATATTTATACTTACAACTTGTGTAGATTAATATTCCGAAATATGTAAATGGATCCATATTTGCATCTTGATTCCCAAGTATATTATCATGTGAAGATGTTATTTTTGTTTATTAGTATATAAGGATTTTTCATTGCTTTAGAAAATAAGTAAAAATCAGCAAGCTTTGCAGCCTCAAACTTGTGACTTGCGCATATTCTTATTTACATCACATGATCACCATCTCTTATGCTAGCACATAACTATTATTAAACAGGCAAAACTCTCCATACAGTAGTGCCACCCTGTGCCAACCAGAGTAATCAATGGATGAGTAGGCACTAGATGGGGATTTTATGCACAAGCCTTCTGGCATCCATTGATTACTCTGGTTGGCACAGGGTGGGACTGCTGTATGGAGAGTTTTGCATATTCTTATTTATGGTGTCCAAAAATGTATGAAGCCTTAAATTTGTATCTCATATGCATATACTTAGTTATGGTGCTCTAAGATTTATAACAAGGTCCTGGGGCTTATATTTCATGTACATATTCTTATGATGCTTCCAGATTTACAATGAAATGCTGAGTTTTTGTTTCATCAGTGTATAATTATGATCTCACAAGATTTACAATCAACTGAAGGGAAAAATTTTTAAAATCTTAACATTCATGTGTTATAATTATGATGTCACAAGATTTACAGCCGATAAATGGTTTTGTTAATTCAATACTTTCTCACGTTAAGACGTATAGGTGGGATTAATATGTTGTAATACATCGAAGACAATTTATCTTAGCTTTTACATATTCAGTATTTGTAATATTTAAATACAAGTATAATTAATATACTTGGAGTTTAGATGTAATAGAAGCAAAATCACTCACATTGTTGCATTCCAGAACCATGTATATTAACACCCTGACAATTGCTAATATCCTGAAACTAATCTGAAGGCCTCTTTTTTTGCACCATTATCTGACATTCTTTGATTGCTTATATTTATATTAATGCTGCTGGAGTAGAATAATGCAAGTTGGATTGCTCTTGTCAAATACATATAGTACGAATTCCTAAAGAGATAGTTTTTGACACGGAAATAAAATATTTGATTAACAACATTAAGATAAGTATTTAATTAGTTGTTTTTTTACTTAAATATTTGAAAACGAATCTTTTGAATTTAAACACATTAACTTTTTTTAAAATATAAAAATAGTTCCACATTCACATTTATTAACTGCAAAGAATTAGACATTTAATTAATAATTACCATTAATGTAATATTACTGGAGTCATTTAGTGCAATCATAGAGTAGTAGATTGGACAGTTACAAATCTAGGAATCATAATTCAATTTTGTCATGTGATCGTTCAAGTAACATACTATCCAATTATTTTTTAATTTTACAAAGTATTTAAACAGCTAAAAAAGTTTTTTTTATTATTATTAAACTTTAATAAATAAAATTAGGCCATTTAATACAATCTGTTGATTATGTTGAAAAATTTTAATATTATTTGGGAGAACATTATCTATCTACAATGGAGAATGATTAAATTGTCATTTTTTACTTTATATATATATATATGTAATCATCATCACTTTCAATCATCAATCCACTCTGGGATGAAAACCTCTCCAAATTTAATCCAGTTTCTCCAATCCATATCTTCTTCATATCATATCAACAAACTTCCTGATTTTATCCATCTCAGATATGGTCTTTTTCTAAGTCTTGTAGTCTTTTGTGATCCAATTTAAAAGTTCAACTGTCCATTTATTACCATTTTTTCTAGCAATATGGCCAGCCTAGTTTCATTTCAGTCTCTTAATTTTAATCATGTCACTGGTATCTGTTCTCTCATTCATGTATTTCATTTTCGATTTCTTCGTCTGACTTAAATATTAATTAATACTACTCCTGCATTCTTTTAATTGCCTGATATATCTTTTATTATTTAGGCATTTGGCATATGGCTTTGCCAATAATTTTTTTATTTCTTCGCCTGCTTCTTTTCAAATATCAATTACTTATTCTGCCATTTTCTGAAGCTTTTTCCATTTTTCATAGATTTGTTTCTCCTCTTTATTTAAAATTCTTGTCAATTTAGAAGATGTAAATTTACGTGATGCATTGTTTTCTTGTCTTTTATTACTACAAATGTCATTTCTCTTTTTTAATGAGTTTTTTTCCAAAATTGAGATTTTAATTATCTTCTATAACTTTCCTTATCAATTTACAATTATGTTCTCTTTAACTCATTTTCATAATATTTTATCAAACACTAGATGTTTTTAATATATCATTTTTAAAATTTTTCATATTCTTTTTTTCTTTAAGCATTATCTAATCTTATTAGAAAATTTATTAGTAAATTATTGCTTTTTTGTATTAGATACTTTTTTTTTGTACTTCTATTCTGAACATCTTCAAAATTTGTTAATATTTTAAAATGATTTCCAATCTAATTTAAATTGATTGGAATGTTTCTGAAGTTTAGGAATATGAACTGTTAATACTGACTTTCTTAATTATTTTTGTCTCTCTAGCTTTGCATTAAGACATATTTTACATCTCACAGATCACTTTCTATGTTGAATCTATTAAGAACTTTACAATATTAAAATATGTGGTTTTATTAATCAAAATATAAACCAGTTCTGCTATGGCTTCATTTAGATGTTCCCATGTCAATTCCATTTAGTATTTTTTTCCAAAAAAGAATTTGTAATATACAATTTTTCTGCAGACTCCACAAACTGTGTTCTCTTTCCTTTCTATCACCATAAAACAAATATACCCACAGTACATTCATCTTTGAGTCACTTAACAATTCTAGCATTAAAGTCTTGGATGATAATTTTGGAATGTTTTTTGATCTGATCAAAACATTTTGTACATTTGTATAAAAATCCTCTACTTCATCAAATGAGAACTTGTTGGAGCATAAATCTTAATTATATGCATTTGACATCTTCCATTAATTTAAATAATTAATCTTGCTATTCTGCCTGATGAGACCACTATTCTCAACAATGTTATTTTTCCACTTTTTTTTATTTATAATGAATCTCACATTTCTTGTACTTCTAATATTTATAGTAATGTCCATATTTCTAAATCAATTGTCTCTTCATCCTAATTTTATAAAATCTGACAATATTCTATTTAATGTTAAATTTTTTCCCCCCACCAATTTGTATAATTTGATCTGCAGTTATCCCGATGGTAGCCCAGGTTCCAGTGGGCCCTTTGGCCACCAGCTGCTTCGTTGATGACCTTAGAGCATCCTGGGAATATGGGCCATAATTTAGTTTTGTTTATCAGGCAACTGAAAAGAAAGACCTTTGTGTTTCTTGATCTTATATGCAGAGATAAAAAAAAACAGAAAGTTCACCACACTGGCTGTTGCACTTTAGCGAGAAGCCCATCCATGCTCATTTACTATATGAATAGTCACATACTATGGAGTGGATTTGAGAAATTTGTCTTGCTGATTTCATTTAAGATCCAAAGAGAAATTACTTTCAGTTAACACCAAACTATTTTCTATAACTAAAATTATAGATTAAAAGTAATTGACGTAAAAGTAGATGTATATATATTTATTATTTTTAAATTATAATAGTTAATATATAAACACCAATTATTTTTGTCAGTTATTTTCAATATTTGTATACTTACTGAATGTTAAAACAGGCAAAACTCACTATACGTATTGCCACTCGCAGCAAGCCAGAGTAATCAATGGATGCCAGAAGGCTTGTGCATAAAATCCCCATCTAGTGCCTACTCATCCAAAATTCCCAGACTAGTTTCTGGATTATGGCCTGCCTTGGATCTGAGAGCACTGCACCTAGATCTTAGAATCTAATGCAACCCTCCAGCAGTCAGTCACCTTTTATCTCCACTTAACTATAAAACTATGAGTCTTAAATTGAAAACACCTTAATATTTTTAATCCAAGCTCATTAGTTTATATAGTCATATAGGTCTGAATTCAGTTCAGTACCTATACATTTTGGTATTTTTGGTTCTTTAACAACCATAGCCACCCCTATCCTATTAGGCATGATTGGTTTTAAGCCAATAAACATCACATGATCACCATTCCGTATGCTTGCTTATAACTGTTGTTAAAACAGGAAAAACTCACTATATGTATTGCCACACACAACAAGCTAGAGTAATCAATGGATGCCAGAAGACTTTTGCATAAAATCCCCATCTAGTGCCTACTCATCCAATATCCCCAGACTAGTTTCTGGCTTGTAGCCTTTGTCAATGAGGAACCTTGGACCTGAGAGCACTCCACCTAAACCTTAGAATCTAATGCAAAATATTAAGGCATTTTCAATTTAAGACTCATAGTTTTGTAGTTAAGTGGAGATAAAAGATGGCTGCTAGAGGGTTGCATTAGATCCTAAGATCTAGGTGTAGTGCTCTCAGGTCCAAGGCTCCTCACTGATGAAGGCCACAATCCAGAAACTAGTCTGGGGATATTGGAAGAGTAGGCACTAGATGGGGATTTTATGCACAAAGCCTTCTGGTATCCATTGATTACTCGAGCTTGCTGTGTGTGGCAATACGTGTAGTGAGTTTTGCCTGTTTTAACAACAGTTATAAGCAAGCATAAGAAATGGCTTATTTACTTAATAAAGTTTATTTAGATATGAGCATTTGAAGGCATAAATTGGGAAGCAAGGTATACAAACTTCCTCGGGTTGAATTCTTATAATCTTCTAAGCATGCTTTCAATATCTTATAGCAATATCATAATCATAGCGATGTGTCTGTGCACTGTAGGCGAGTGTTAAGATAATTATATGTAAATGATATGGTTTACATGATCCACTTTTTGTAAAGGGGGAAGCAGGATTCTTATTATAAAATACATACCAATATTTTTTTGACATATATATATACGCCATGGTATATGTTGTGGGTCCCCCTCCCATTTTAGATCTTTAAAAAAAAAAAGAAATTTAAAGAAACACCATTATTCACATAAATGCTCTATAACAGGGATGGCCAACTTTTGTGTCCATAAGATCTAGTTTTTATTTTAAAAATGTGTTGTGATCAACTTGTTGTCATAGGCGTAAATCTAAGTGGAGGGAGTTGTGAAATACATACTAATTTTATATATCTACCTAATAAAAAATAACAATTATTTAACGGACCAAAAAACTCATGTCCGGGGGAATTAAAGCAACATTAATAATTATTAACAATATTTATTAATTCAAATTAGCTACATTAAGTCAAGATTAAAAATATTATTTTCAATAATGATACAACTTAGTGGACTTCACCTATCTAGAAAAAAAATTTAGAACAAAAACAAAAATAACAAAAAAAACTTGGAAAATCTTGACTTAATTTGTTTCACTCGTTATCCGACAGCTCTTACCAGATTGGCTTTGCGATCGACTTGTTGGCCACCCCGCTCTATTTTTAATAAAATAAAAAAATACAATTTATACAACTGCCATACTATTTTTGATATTACACCAAAAAAAAAATAGTAAGAAAGCCATAGAAAATGTATTTTTTACATAAATAAAAGTGTTTCTTTTAACTATAATTTTTTAGTTTTATATATGGACAATGTCATACTTCCTCCTTTCTGATTTTTATGTTTTCATTTTTATTCCTACAAATATGGTGACAAATAACAGTCTATAATTTTATATCTGGTCATGGTAGAATTAATTTAAAATATTTGGAAGTAGAGTTTACTCAGTAAGTTGAAAATTGTCAGTTTAATTTTAACAAAATGTTTCCAGGTGGTTGTTGCTGCATTGCCATAAGCTAGAAATTAGTCTGGGGATATATGACTGGCAAGCACTGAATAGAGCTTGCTCGTTCTTCTAGCAGGTGGCACTTTTATGTGCGGAAAAATTTTATTCCTGTTGAACAGCATAGAGAATAGATGATGATCACGTGATATTATAGTGATTCAGTTTTAATTGAACAGTTGTGTTAACACTACTGCAAAAAATTTAATTTTGAGTCCAGAAAATAATTGTCATTTAAATCATGTGCTACCATGTCAAGAAAATTAAGTGCATATTTATTTCAATTATATTTTGAAAGTGTTAAACAAAATTGAATACATTTTCAACAAATCATTCAATTTTAAATTTCATGTGATTGCCATTAGACATCATTAGTCTGAAAGTTACATATAAAATTAAAAAATTAATTTTTTCTGTAATTTTTTTTTTAAATTGCTTCCCAAATTCTAATTTTTTTTTTTTAAAAGTTATATACAATATTTCAATTAGATCAGAAATTGGGAAATGGGTGAAATTTGTATTACAAAATTTTATATAGACAGAGAGACAAATGATCCAAAATTAAACAAATTACTATGAATGAAATTTGACTTCTGTCTTTTAAAATTGCATTTTGTAAGAATTTGAAAATATTTATTGAGACATAATAATCATTTTCAGAACTGGAAGATTAATTATTCTACAGTATATTTAAGTATATTTATGCACAATAGGCAAAAGTAATGATATGCTTATTATTCTGTAGATGTAAGATAATTCTTAATATATGTGTAATGATCCTAGCTTTTTATAATAAGAATAATTTTAAATATATAATTTATGTCATGATATTTTCTAATAATTTGTACTATAAAATAACAATTATTAACTAACTGCTTTGTAATAAAATTTAACTAGACAGATACATCAAGTGACTGGACATGTCAACAATTCAATAATAAATCTGACAGCATTTTTATATAGCAATAGACCTTTTTTTAAAATAAAAATTAGGAATATTTTTTTATATATAATAAATTAATCATTTTCTGTTTTGATTGAATAATTTGCAATATTGGTGTATATAGACATGCATGACCTAAAAATATTTTAAAATTCTAACCTTTTTCCATGTGTGATAGCATCGGCCGGGAAGCGAACCCGCTAACCCGGGACAACTGCTTGTAAGGAAGCTGTGCTGGCCACTCGACCACCAATGCTTGACAAAATTCTAAACTTTACTCTGAAATTTATTTATTTTTTATTCAAAAAAATTAATCATTATCAACAATTCTTCTCACTCTACTCCAGAATTATTTATTATAAGCTTTAATTATCAATAGATATTAGATATTTAGTGCTATTATATTTATATCCATTGCCATGCGTTTAGACTAGTTTCTGGCTTATGGTTTTCATCATCGAGATAGATCAATGCACCTAGATTCAAACACTTCTTATCAAGAAGCAAAGTTTTATAACATGACTAAAAAGATATTTTTTAGGTTACATTGAGTGCAAAAAATAAATAAGTAATAGTATGCGAAGTTACTGAACTTATCAATTCTTTAACAGTTAATAGAATGCTAATTCCAAATCCAAAAGATAGTTTTGTCAAGCGTTGTTAGCCGAGAGGTCATCGCAGCCGCCTTGCAAGCAAGTAGTTGGTTGCAGACGGTTGTGGGTTCGCGTACCGGCCGATGCTATGACATATGGAAAAAAAAACTGTTTTGTAATTTTTTTAAGCTGTGTGCAATAGAACAAATATTTTTTTAAAAAAGCAGACGTACTTAGTTTCATAAAGTTTTGTAATTGAAAAATATATTTAATTTGTTGCTTGTAGATGACACTGTTACATTTTATTATTTATTATTATGAAATATTTTGAAATGCTTTCTAATCTCTAAAAATATCTACCATTAATTCTCACAGCGAATCTTATTTAAAATTAATTGTCAGTTATTTCATGTTAAGAAACTTGTTTCTGTTATAAGTGAAATTAATTACTTTCCTTTGAATTTTCCTATGATTTTAATATCAATTAAGTTAGAATAAGAATACTTTTTCGCAAAATGTTTTACCTAATTTGCATTAAATCGTTTCTCTTTAAAACTGTTATATTTCCATAATGTTACTTTATTTTTAAATATATATATAAACAAATAAATAGTGCTTTAGAACTGCAGCAAATGTTGCAGGAGTTATCAGATGAAAGTAGGACTAAAGATAAATGTTAAAAAGACTAAAGTAATGTTTAATGGATTTTCTCAAAATATGGAAATAAAGATTGATTATGATGAGTTAGAAGAAGTTAACAGCTACAAATATTTTGGTCAGATTATTAATACAGATGGAAACATAGTAGATAAAATTAATCATAGAATTAAACTTGGTTGGAGTGCCTTTGGTAGAAATAACTTGATACTAAAAGGACATATGCCTATGTGTTTGAAAAGGAAGGATTTTAATAAATGTGTTTTACTAGTTCTTACTTATGGATCTGAAACTTGGACACTTAATAGAAGAGCAATACAGAGACTTCAGACCACTCAAAGAAGTATGGAGAGATGCATGTTGGGAGTAACAAGAAGATATCGAAAACGCAATATATGGGTAAGAGAATAAACAGGTGTTACTGATCTCATTGAAAAAATTAAAAGACTGAAGTGGAGCTGGGCTGGACATTTTGCTAGAAGAGATTATAATAGATGGGCAATTGAAATCTTAAACTGGATTCCAAGAGATTGTAAGACCCAGAAAGAGACCACATGTGAGATGGATGGATGAAATAAGAAAGTGTGCAGAAATGATATAGAGAAGAGACGCTAAAGATCGGAGATGGATTCGAACTTGGAGAGACCTTCATCCTGCAGTGGATTGATAATGGTTGATGATGATGATATAAACAAATAAATTTTTTGCTAATATTAAAAATCATTCTGCATGATTTAGTGCAGTCATGTATTAATGAATTTATTTTTTTTTGGGGGGGGGTGAAGTTCGAGGTGGATGGATCATATCTCCAGTTTCGTTGCTTTCAGGGCTCGAATTTCTCACTATCACCTTATTCATTCATTTATTTATTTATGATATTAAATAACCTTTTATTTTATTTTTATTTTAAATGTAGAACTAAATTTATCATAACCAAACTTGTAATTTCTGTGATGTTTTGACATTTACTCATTAATATCATGAGATTTAAATTAGACATAAACAACCGTAAATAATGAAGGTAATTGATGTTAAGAGGAGAAAAATTCATACTGCCTTTGTATAATAAATTAATTTTAAATTTGATGTAGCATAGTAATTTTTATTTTATTTTTTTTAATTAAAGATTGTTGAATTATATGTAAAAGTAGGTTTTTTGTTGTTTTTTTTTTGGAAAGAATTGTGTGAAAACATTTAAAATGTATTGCACATGCCCTAGTTATATTCTTTAAGATATGCGTGTGTGTATATATAGAAATACTGGGTTCCGTCTTCATGAGAGAGATTTTTTGTCCCCCTGGTCTTTATGGCTTATATCATAAAATCATGATTTCCTTTAAGTATTTCATTACGAATACTCTAAAATTTTTATCTAATGTGTGTGCGTATAATATATAAATACAGGGATGTAGCTAGGTATTTGATCCCCGTGAAACTTTTTTGTGTCCCTGTTGTAAAACTAATTCATAAAACAATGATAAAATTGTTAATATTTTTTTCAAATGCTCTCTTTTTTCCATTATTGTTGTTATTATATATGTTTTTAATATGATAATTGGAAACTCATTTCTTCTGGACCGCTAGCAAAAAGGGCTAATGATATATATATATATGTAAGAAACCATTTAAAATTTTGGTCTTTGGCTTCAGTTCTGAAATTCCATCGATGGGAAGATTTAGCAAACTATATAGACATCTTGTGTGTTAGTAAATTTAACAAGAAAGTGATGCTTGAATTAAGATTGGAAATTTTTCCAGATTATGAGACGGATTATAATTTTTTTCCCAAATAGATACCCTATAGCCAAACTATTTAGCATCCAGGGTTAATCAGAAATTGAATATCCATCTACTTATTATTAGCTAGAAAGTAAAAGGTCTAATGTAATGTGGGCTTATTAGATGAATAACTGTGAAAAATATGATTGAAATATAATGTGACCCTCATTTCTCATGGAGCAAAGATATGCTCTTATGGGCGCTGAGCTTTTAGGATGACTTTTCTATTTAATGTCACTATTGGTTATGCAAGATAGAATTCACATGATTCTGATTCATACTTTCCTGATTAAGGTGGGTTTTTTTTTTACCTACTTTATAAAAATTGACTATTTTCATCTGTCAGGAGATTATGATGAGAGAACAATAATCCAGTTAATAGTTCATTAATAATGAAATTATATATAAAAAAATTCTTCTTCGCCTTTTTTTTATAAAAAGAAAAAACGTCATTTGATGCAAGCCATTAATAGATTAATAATTATCAATATATTTTTAGCTCATCTGTTGAGTGAAAGTTATTCACTAAATGCTTGCATAATAAGAAAGGTTGATTTGAATTCCGTGTTGTTGGATCATTGCAATATGATGGATTTGGTATGAGAGATGCGTTAATAGTAACCAAAAAATTTTGATAATAACCCTTAACAGTATATAATTAAAGTTGTTTTTTGCATTAACAGCATTTATGCCAACCTTTTTTAAAAGAATAGTATAATTAAAAAAAAAAAAATTGTAAGCGTCAAATAACGATATTATTATAGATGAAGACTGGAATATTGGTGTCTTTTAATATTTTTATTACAAATAAAAAATAATCAAATGGAAATCATATGACGTTCTAACACTGCGATGATAGTTGGACTTTGAACTAGGTATCGTTATCTTCTGAATCCATCATTCTATCACTAAACTCAATCGTGCAGGAACGATATTTTTCATCAGTTGTCACTGACTGCATTCTGATGGGGGGAGGGGGGCACGGTTCGCGTGAACATTTTTCATAACTTATCATATTTGTTATCAAACTGACATATTTTTGGAAAAAATTGAAAAACAGTACGGTACAGATATTGAAATAATATTTTATTTTCGTTTCAAAATTAGATCCCATGAAAAAATTCAGCTTTTCAAATACATAAAGCAAACATTAAGTAAGCGAATAGGCGGCTGAATGAAGCACTGTTTTCAAGGTTAAAGGGTTAATTGTTGATTTATTAACTTTGATTATTCGAGAGATTTATGTTAAATTTCATTTATAATAATTCACAAATTGCTTTGGGCGAAAATTATGAGAGAGAGGGGGGTGCACATGATTAGTCAAAAACTTCATAATAAGTAAAGCTTGCTTTTAAAAAAAAAACCTTCATAATAATATCATTTTTATTAACAAATGTGATGGACGTAAATTTATTTGTACCATTTATTGACAATAAATGTTTTATTTTTTATGTAATGAGTCGCAAAACATTCAAGTCCCAAACTAGTAGGGCTTACTAGTTGATTAGGCGGAGATTTCCCCAGCCCACCCTCACCCATTTTGTTCATTCTTATTAGTATTACTTTTACCTTCAACCAACGACTTGGTCGAAAAAGCATATGCTCTTTCTGTTACTTATAAGGTCAAATAATATTCAAAAATGTGAGTCCATACAGGAAGTGGAGATTGTGTATATATATCCTCTAATTGTGCCATGTCTTATTCAAATGCAAAAAAAAATTAAAAAGTTGAATATGATTTTTATAATAACTTCAAATAATATGTAAATTCCAAGCACTTCTGTATATATCACACACTTGTCCTTAATTATTTTATTTTGGGGATATTTAGGATAGCCTTATATCCTTTTCTACAGCAATTGTTTTTTAAAGTCTTTAATGTTTTCTAATTGTAATTCTTCATCTATTCTCAGCCGATATATGTAAATGAGGTCTGCCTCTCCCATAAAAATCATGATTCATTATAAATTGCATTTTCACAACTTCATATGCCAGATAAACAATGATGATAATGTACTCTTGCGATTGTAGATTCAATATCCATTGCGATTGAAGATTATGGAGCTGCTCTTATATTCTTGCCATCATATTTTCAGAATGTAATAGAACATCCTTAAATGAAATTTTTCTCTTCATTATTATTATACTGATAGATACTCTTGTGGTAGTTATATCATTGTAGTGAAATACCCTATTATTTAAACTGGATTAAATGTTAATAGCAGCTAATTGGAATTTGTGCTATATTTTTATATTTTTCTTTATATTTAAAAAGCCATCTGTATATTTAAACTGATTTCTGCCCTGGTCAAAAGTTGCAGATTTTTTCTATGTCAGTACTTACAAGAGCATTGGACTCTTGATTGTAGATTACTAAAATAATTTTTTTTATAGAATGCATTCAAAAATTTATGTACATTTTTATAGATCATTTGAATCAGTAAGAATGATATTATTATTAGCAAAAATATGATGTACGTATATAACTAGAATAATTGATTTTATTTACTAGCAAAAGTACGCAGTCTTTTTTTTTGTTACCATAAAGTTTTTTTAATGAAATACTAATATATATATATATGCGAGCTATGATTCTGGTGAACTTCACCAAAAGTGCACTCAGCTGATTCTATATTATCGAGAAACAATAAAACCTCTTCGTTATTTAGAGATTCAAACGTTTTTGTAATTTTGAATTACAAACATAAACAAAAGGAAATTCAATATTATAATATATTTAAAATCCTATTTTGCTTTGTAATGAAAAATTTGAATATCTAGTGTATTATAAACAAACTGTAGTTCTAACATTATGGTTATGTTTATGTAAAAACACACAAAAGTGTGCGCCTATTCTCTAAGCTCCACAAAAGCATTCAATTTCACTTATATAACTACTGGAATTTTTAGGTTTTATTAAAAATAATAATAATAATGATTGAAATAAACTTGTAAAACTTGTAATAAATTTATATGCTAGAGAATAAGATTTAAATTGTTTAAAAGTATTCAAATCCTAATTTTGAATAAAAAAAAAAAAGATTAATAAAAACCAATACAGTACAAATAATCATTAGGATTTTTTAGCAGGATTTGCTATTTTGGAATAAAACTGGCAAAACTCTCTATACGTATTGCTGCTTAGTGCAAGCCAGAGTAATTAATGGATGCCAGAAGGCTTGTGCATAAAATCCCCATCTAGTGCCTACTCATCCAATATCCACAGACTAATACATATAGAGAGTTTTGGCTGTTTTAATAACAGTTAAGAGAAAGCATAAGAAATAGTGATCATGTGATGTTTATTGGCTTAAAACCAATCCTGCCTAATATAGGATAGTGGTGGCTATGGTTATTAAAGAACCAAAGATACCAAAATATATAGGTGCTGAACTGAGTTCAGACCTATATGACTGTATAAGCTATTGAGCTTGGATTGAAAATATTATTGTTTTCAATTTTATTCTCATAGTTTTGTAGTTAAGTAGAGACAAAAGGTAGCTGCTGGAGGTTTGCATTAGATCCTAAGATCTAGGTGCAGGGCTCTCAGATCCAAGGCTCCTCACTGACGAAGGCCACAAGCCAGAAACTAGTCTGGAGATATTGGATGAGTAGGCACTAGATGGTGATTTTATGCATAAGCCTTCTGGCATCCATTGATTACTCTGGCTTGCACTAAATGGCAATACATATAGAGAGTTTTGCCTGTTTTAATAACAGTTAAGAGCAAGCATAAGAAATAGTGATGTGTGATGTTTATTTTGGAATAAATTACAAGTTTAACTCTTATCTCTAATATTGTGTCTTGATTAAATAGAAATTTGATTAATGGGTTAGTAATTCATTATTTGAAAATAATCAACGTTAGATATAAAATAAAATTGCCATTTTTCATTTTCAACATTTTTATCAATATTTATTGTGATAATAAAAAGATCTACGTAATTGGCAATGTGTAAATGATTGTGAAATGTGATGTCAGTATAAGAGCAAAATAACAAACTTCAATAAAACATACTTTTAATATTCAGCAAAGAATATTTCCTAGCTTTATTTCATTTTGAATCCTGTAATATTGAGTATTCTTTTCTTCATTATGTTTTATAACCCTCAGCATATTTTTTGGACAATGTTTTTACTTAGAAATTATTACTGTATGATGTTTGTGTATGAATGTGAGAGGGCTTTCGTAGTTTAGTGTATTGGTAGAGTGGTGAATTCAATAATTTAATATCCCTAAAGTCCACCTTTGCTACTTTTTTTAAACATTCTATGATCTCCCAAATGATGGACTACCCAATTATTTATTTAATATGCTGGTAAAATGAATTGCTGTTTACGGTGTAGTATGTATGTAAAGATCAGGTGTTTTGAATGCTTATATTTTTTATTACAGAATTATTGTTGAAATAATATTAATATTTCTTCTTTTTTCTTTCTCTCAGGCTGATTGACATTAACAAGTACAAGCAAGTGTTGGACCATCCTGCTTACAAAACAGACCCTTTTGTCACAATAAAAAAACATATCACAAATTTTCTATTATTAGAAAAAATGCAAAAATAAATTATATTTAAAATCATTTTATTTGGTAATGCAATTGTATATATATATATACGCGCTCACTATCTCATATACATGCTTATAATAGTTTGTATTTTTCTCTGCAATATAATATTAAAGGGATCACATTTCTTGTTTAAAGATGAATGACAGGTTCTCTTGAGATTGAAGAGTAAAATGATATCTATAAAATTGTATTTAAAATAAAAACATCTGATTTTTGAAAAAAAGATTATTAAAGTTTATTTTAAAATGTCTGGACAATAAAATTATGATTATTTATTATGAAGTATATCAATATTTAATATATACATCTATGAATGTACATGTACTTATGAAATCGAAATATGGAGGTTTGAGGGGTAGGAGCGTAGATATGTCCATCATTAATTTTCCTCATCAAAATTGTTCTTCTTAAAAGAATGAAATCAGAAAGTCTCAATCTATTATTTCAATTACTTATTATAATTCTAAATATTAAGATTTTAGAGACACCAAAATGTATGGGTGCTGAACTGAGTTCAGACCCATATGACTATATAAGCTATTGAGCTTAGATTGAAAATATTGTGTTTTCAATTTCATTCTCATAGTTTTGTAGTTAAGTAGAGTTAAAAGGTGGCTGCTGGAGGGTTGCATTAGATCCTAAGATCTAGGTGCAGTGCTCTCAGATCCAAGGCTCCTCACTGATGAAGGCCATAAGCCAGAAACTAGTCTGGGGATATTAGATGAGTAGGCACTAGATAGGGATTTTATGCACAAGCCTTCTGGCATCCATTGATTACTCTGGTTGGCACAGGGTGGCACTACTGTATGGAGAGTTTTGCCTTGTTTTAAGGTATTGGCAAACCGCTATGATGATGATCCTGTTATGTCTTGATCACAGTGGCTCAATCTCTAATTTTTTTAAACAGCCTTCAGATGGCAACTTAAGAACAAAAGTTATTTTTAGAAAAAGAAAATTCAAACTGAATATCATTTATTAAATAATAATATATCAGTTATGCAATTCATCAATCATTACAATTAATCAGTTTATTTTGAATTGCACTGCAAATTTATTGTCACCACAACAGTTAGGCTACAATATATTTTAACAGTTAAAATAAACTCTGATAATAGTATTCAAATTTTAGATATTTTTTGATACACCACAAGATGAAATATTAGGTGTTAGTAATTTGGAAATGATAGTTGTACCAGTGTATTGAAAAAGTGTGGACTTCACTAAAATTAACATATTATAGTTATTTTTTTAATGTATATCATAAAGCACAAAATGTTCTTAATGGTTTTTAACTTCAAAATTTAAAATGTTAAAGATTATCTGGCTATTCATGTACACCAGGGATGAAGCATCCATGTATTGAATGGAACGAGTATTTCCGTAGAAAAATTCACTAAAACTTTCAAAAGCTTTAATTAAAATTCAATTTAAAAAACTCACTAACATATGTACATATTCAACCTCACAAAATCGATCCAACAAGTTGCACATACAATAATGTAGTAAGAACAATAAGCACATTAGTGTATATAAGCTATTTTGCAAAACGTAAAAAAAGAAATCTCAACTATTTTGCTAAACATAAAAAAAGAAGAATGAATTATTAAACTTTTATTTTTATATTGTACAGAATTTCTGTTGATTTTCAATTTTTTTACCAACAGTTGAATTGTTCTTATATACTGCAAGGAATGAGTTTGACCAATGCATTATTGGTTAATTATAAGAAGGTTACACAATGCAAAAATCTAATTTACAATTAAAACTTAAGAATGTTAAAAGCATTTGCAAGATTAAAAATATATTGACAATATATTATCTATATTTAAACTAATCACAGTCTGATTAACAGATAAGAGAGTTAATGTAGATGTATGTAATATGTATATATTAGTTATTATATAAAAATTGTTGCAGCAAGTAATATAAAAACATTATTAAAAAAAATTGTGTAGTGTGCTTCCGTTCCTAAAAAAGTCACTTTTCGACATTGATGTACACATATATTTGACAAAATTTGGGGGTCTTAATAAGTTTCAATCAATGTTTATTTTTTTAACTTTGCTAATAATTTTCCATTATGTAGTGGTATGCCTTAATTTTGAGCTTTTTTAAATAAAATAAACTGCTGTCACTCCTGTGGTTTAGTTTATTATCTTCCCACCAAAGCCATCTCGTTTTTCATACATACCAGTTAATGATCTCAACTTAAATTTCTGGTCTATTGATCTTTTTAATTTAAATAATATAAAATAAGTTAAAGGTGCCATGTAAAAATAGTACTTTCTATAGAAGAGCAGTAATAAGATAAATTGATCTTTGAGATTTCTTTGGCACTACTTTCTGATATTCATTGATTTTTTTATATTTATAAGAATGAGTGATTTTGAAATGATAAGAAAGATTAACTATCAAATATTTTTTTAAATCATTTATTTTAATAATATGTTGTTGTTTTTTTAATAGTTTTTATTTAAGCACTATATGAATTAAATTTACAACTACTGTATTTGATTATTATTATTTCATTTCTCAATAAAAAAAAGAATTGAAGCTAGTCATAAAAGTTGTAGTGGTTTAATCTTTCTAAATAGGTAAATTTTTAAGGACGATTTTTTTTTTTTTTTTGCAAGTAATAAAGTTTATATAAATTAAGATCTTTACCCAAAAATGTGTTGCTAGGCAACAATTTTTACTAACAAGTATATGATGATAGTTAATCATTGCTTGCCACCACTTCCTTTAACATAATTTATTCTACCAATCTAATTTTAATGCTGCCGTTATAAATTTTAAGTTTTATATAATCATGTTCATAGAGATCATTTATAATTATCAGTATATCTGAACTTTCTTGCAATGCATTTAACATAAAAGGAAGACTATATATGTGTATTTTCTCCTGAACTGAATATAATCAATGTAAAAGACAACTAAAAAAAAAGACAACTAAATATTTAAATTAAAAATTTATTTACATTAAATCGACTTTCGTTCAAAATTAAACCTTGTCAAGATATTACAATAATTTAAAAAAATATCACGTGATTTACATATCTTCCAAAACACCCTCTATTGGCCAATCTCAAACCTAATAAATGTTTGCGTACTTTCCAATTCTTATTTAACATCCATTTTCCTCCCAACTTTAGTTAGCTGGGAAGCAAATGAAAAGTTGATTTGATGTAAATAAATTTTTAATTTAAATATGTAGTTGTCTTTTAAATTGATTATATTCAGTTCAGGAGAAAGTATATAAGAAAGGCAACAATGGTTTTAAAAGTAATACCATCAAGTGAAATATATATCTATTTCAGGTAGAACATACCTTTATCAAATGCACTGGAGATTTAAACATCTGTCAAACGTGTCAGAATAGTAATCATATTAGAATGAATATAGTATGTAATTGCAACTGCTTGTTTTCAGATTTATATTGTAAAATAAATATATTACAAAACATTTTTAATATAAGAAACTATGATTACTATTCTCATATTTGACGATCATTATTGGTAGTCTGCAGCAAATCTGAAGAAATGGTCCTGAAATATAATGTAAGGGATTAATCTTTTTTAACACCGAATAGCATTTGCTAATATTCAAAATATTTCACTACAAGAGAATATTAACATCTAATTCAATAACTATATATTGTACCCTTACTTCTGGATATATAAAATTGTTTAAAATACAACTAGCTCAGTTACATTATTATGCTTAATTAAAATTTGCATATTTATCTTTAATATACTTTTATATTATCATATCTTAATTAAATTTATTATCAATCATCAAAATCAATATAGTTCTAGATTATATTAATTGAATAAGTATTTATAAAATTATGAGACTGCGAAGTAAAGTTACAAAGTAATAAGCAGATTTACACTGAGTCAATATCTCCCAAGATACTGTCTCAATGGCATAAGAATACTATCACTACCTTATCATCTTACTACTACATCTATAGCATTCTTATGACTTTTAAATGAAATAAATTATCTTTAATAATACTAAAATAATTCCTAACTTTAACTTAAAATATAATTAAATAATCTCAGGTTCTTCTAAACTGTTTTAAAATAATAATAACTCATGTAAATAAGTATGATGTGGGATTTTATATCAAACTTAAATACACCTAACTTATTTAATAATAATAATAATAATCTTAGAGTGTAATTCAATCTCATCTATTTATATGATATTATTAATCATTAAATGAATAAACAAACATATGTATATCTTTTATTTCATATGGTATCTTCATTTTAAAATAGATCAAAATCTTATACTTAATAATCTGTGGCAATAAACAATACTGTATTCTTATAATGTGTATTATAATCATCTTATGACCATTGCAATATTTTCTGTTCATGTCAATCAATTCTTATAAAGTAATGTTAAGCAAATATGGTATTCAATTCTAAGTAATAATAATAAATTCAACCTTGTGCAAATATTATGTTTATCTCAAATCATCTGATGTCAAAATGCTGAGGTGAAAAATAATGAAACTCGACACACTTTTAAAACAAATTAACAAATTTATTTACAATAACTTCAAATAAAATTTATTTACACTATTTACAGTTTAAAATTTATGACAACAAATAAAATAAAAATAAGAAAATACAAAATATAAGAGGCTTACACTGTTATTAACTTATGTACTTAATAAGCAATTACACATTCCTTCAAATGCTATATTAATATTATTACAGTGTGTTTTTCTTAAAAACTTAGATTTGAAAAATAAATAGTTGTATTTTAATTATTATAAATAATAATACATGTCAAGATTATCTATGTAGCATGTGTACATAATGTAGCTCTACCTATTAATTAACTACATTAATAAAATATCATTTATAATATATTATCATGTATTCACTTTATTACTAGCATTGCTTAATATCTGTATATAAAATCAATATCTCTTTATAATGTAAAACAAATGATTGGCTATAATTAAATTCCACTTAATGTAATTCCTGTTATATGTTTTATAAAATATGCATTCTATATCTGTATTATTCAAACATTAATATTTAAATCATTTATCAATTTTAAATTCATAAACATTACATTAGATAAATTCTATGATTCCTTTCTGTGTAAAATCATTATTTTACCCTATGTGCTTTACTAACCTTTCTAATAAATTTCTATCTATAAAACATATTCTAAACTTATTTAAAACATTTTCCGAAAAACAAATATCAACTTCAAATAAAATATTCATTATCCAAATTACTCATACTACATTGTCTATACTTAGTAAACTTCTCAATCTAAATATAGGCTTCTACTCATAACGTAACTTAGCTTATTCAATAAACAAAATACACAAAAATATAGACTTTTAAAATCCTTTTTTAAATTGCAAAAATAAAATAATTACTTAGATAAATCATAAACATCATTTAAATACTAAGCATAAATAAAAATATCAAAATTATTTACGAAAGAATCATATAATCATTTCTAAGCTTTTACGTAATGTTGTATTATGTTTATATTATAAATTAAAATATTATGCATATTTTAATAAAGTTCGTTGCCAATATAATGTATGTGTTTTCATAAAATATTTATCCATTCATTCTACAACAACATAATATTCAGTTGATCTAAAGAAAAACATATTAAATTCATTAAAAATCATTATACAATATTTTTTTACCATAACAATAATAATGTCCATTCTGCTATCCAGTATTCTTCGGAATTTGCAGCTTCATAAAATAAAAATCATTCACATTTTCACTCATAAACATTCATTAGAATATTCCGTGTTATATTAATTATAAAATAAGTTTATGTAATTAATTATTATATTATTTTTAAGTTACTATTTAATAAATGTACCTAACCTACTTTTTAATAGTTTAATAATACTTTAAATTTTATGTTAAATAAATAAAATAAAATTTATTTTACGGATTCCAGCGATGACTTTTGTTCTACCATAAAAGTTCTAACAAATATCCTCCGTATAAAGTCAATAAAACACTATTTCCTGTTCCGTTGTATCACGTGTTTCTTGAAAGTTTATAATAAAAATGATAACGTTCTTTTTTTTTAAAAAAAAATAATAAGTTCCACAAGAAAAACAAAAAAAATTAAAACAATAGTTATAAATTCTCTGGATCCAGTTCTTCATAGAATATTATTCAAAAAGTTATTATTTCAAAAAAAACTAAGTTATAATTAATAAAATTATCCTTCAATTATTTTAAATTAACTTAGTTTGGCTTGGCTTAGTTTAACTTGATTTGTACATCCATGTATTACTTGCACATTTATAAATAACATTCAGGTAAGAATTAATTTCTTCATCTATAACGTCCAGCGTTTAGATTATTTCAATATAGCAATTTTATTATATTGCAATTTTAAATAATCATATTTATAGTCTATTTGCCTTTTTAAAACGTCAATATTTAGTCTTTTAGCATAAAGACTTAACAAGGCAAGTATTTATTTAAAATTACTACTGCTTCTTATATCTTTCCTCAAGATATATATTTTACTTCTATAATTTGTCAAAATATTTTCTTTTACAGAAATATTTATATTTTTTTTAAAATATCTATTAGTAATAGACAATAGTAATTTAACTTTTGAAAACTATTTTTAGTCCAAAATACTACTTTTCTCCATCTTGTAGTTTTATGTACTAATCCAGCGTCTGTTACTTTTCTAACATAAAGTTTCTGATATATTTCTCCGATGTGTGAGGTTTCCATGATTATTTGTACGTAAATTGAGTTTCGATATTGAGAAGACGATAGGGAATTATTAAGTTACTCCTGCATACTTATCATTTAAAATTATAAAATTATATACAATAACACTCTTATGATTTTACAACTGATTTTTAAGAGCGTTTATAAATTTACTCAGCTATTTTTTAATAGCACAAACGACTTAGAAGTTTTATTGTAGAGAGACCCCCTCAACAATTGAATCCAGCTTATATACTGCCAGAAACTCCTTATCTGATTGGTAGGTTTAAACAATCAAAATTTCTTATTTACATATTTACCAACACAATATTAGAAATAAATAATGACTTATTTAATATTTGATATTTTATCAAATTCTTTCAAAACAATATTTATCGTTTATTTAAATCTATTAAACATTCTTTTGAAATATTATTTCTCACTTAATTTAAATCTTAACTTTTATAAGATCATTTAAAATAAATTAAATCTTTTTAAATACGTTACATTTTTAAGATAATATTTTTAAAATCAAATTTAATATTTTACATTAATATCTTTATTTTTATCTCGTGATAACTCACGTATTATTTATAAATTTTACAACATGATTTTTTAAAATAATTATGCAACTTTATTAGACAACTTCCACGCGTGTGTGTATAACATCTGTTCTTTATCACAAGAACGCTTGTCTAAAAATAAACTAACAATTGCAGTATTTTAAAATAAATATTTTTAAATATTTAAGATATTATAATAGATTTTAAAATAATTATTTGATATAATTAAAATCAAATATTAATCTCAATTTAAATACTTATAATTTAAAATATTTTTTATTCACTTTTAACATATATTTTGAATTTAATAAATATCTTTGTCTAATTTTAACTTGTCTTTTAAATATTTTAGCTTCAAACATTTGTTATTAAATTTATTAATGCAGTATTACATCATAATCATCATCATTTAAATATCTTCTCAAGATCAACACAATTCACATATCAAACACTCATAGATTGCTTTAATTAAACTTATGGTAACATTACCACAAGCAAAGTCAACATCACATCTTTAAAATACTTCTTAAATTTAAAATTTTCCACTAGATTAGCACAAAACTTAAATGGTGACCCATATAAAAGGGCACAATATATATAAACATATCTGAAAAATTTAGAAAATTATTTATAAAAAATCTTTTCACACTTGTTAGCCATAGTCCAACAGTTCTGAGTAAATTTCTCATAGGATTTTGTAGAACTGATTATGAATTTAAATTTTATCTCATTCTGCATATCTAAAAGAAAAATGGAACAAAATTATCAGATGCTAAATCATGGAAGTGAAGAATTTTGACACTTGTCTGTCAAAGAAAAATTGCATAACGTTCTGATATTTATAAATCAACATCGAATGTGATTCAGCTTTGCTTTGATCAACTTGCCAAATTTTTCCCCAGTGTTTAATCCATTTTTGTTTACATTTTGTGTCTTTATTGCTATTTTCTGTTCACTGATCGAATTTAATGATTGATGTGGTTTACTGCATTTATTTAAATTTAAGTAATTCTAATTGTGACACTAATAATTTACTTAAAGAATTAGTCTGTGTATATATATATTGTAGTCTACACTTAAGCTGGCCAAAGAGACACGAGAAAGTTTAATAGTTATTTCTTTTTTATAATCTATAGCTTAGTATCAATAAAATAGATTTATTTTAATTAAACTAAATGAGATGGAAGTTGAAGACTTAAGGCTTAAAAATGGTTGATGAATTAACTGCAAAAAAGATAGACATTGTCTGATTGTGGATTATTCTAGATCTTTTTGATACATTGAAAGCAACTTATGGACATAAGGAATGGCATCACAATTATATTAAATCCAGCAATGATGGAAGATGTTTTTTGTTCATCTTAATCATATGTTCTTTTTATATAATTTAAACAAAGATATCTAGGTAAATGAAGTCCAAACAGCTCTTTGTAATCTTAAAAATGGAAAGTCTTTAGTTGTGATGAAATACCAAGAAAAAATTTAAAATATGGTGGGGATATGTTAACTTTAATATATATATATGAATCTTAAGGATGCTTTTCCACTACAGCAGAGGTACTTGCAAGAATTTTGTGAATGGTTTTTTCCTATTAGAGATGAATGTTGTTACCAAAAACTCGATGCGATTTTGAACAATGAAGAATATAGATATGGTTTTTGTTGCCAGAAAAATTTTGGGAACAAAGAAGCAATTTATATATTGCTTTTACTGATTTGGTTAAAGCATTTGATTTAATTAATAGGTCAATTCTATGGCATTGTGGAAATTACTTTATTGTTTACCAAAAATTATTCATATTATGCAGCTTCTACATAATGGAATAAGAAGTGTCATTATTACAAAGTGGGAGGTCATGCATTTGAAATGAAAACTGGTGTTAAACAAGGATATGTACTTTCTGTATCATTGTTTTAAATTTTTATGACAGTAGTCTTTTGGAATTGTTTACAGATGATTTAATCAAAAAGAGATAATATAGATTTGATAGTGGAATTTTTAATTTGAATCAAAAGTGAAAAGAACTTATTGGATACTGGATTTTAGTATTCTGTTGATTGTGCTATTTTTGTCAATTCCAATGATGATTTATAGAATATCCTTATTAGCCAATTTATTTTTTTTTTACTTTGATGGGATATATATATACTAGTCTGTTTGCGTGTGCAGAGCAATTGTCCTCAAAGCTGTAAATTGTTAATTAATAAATAAACACGAATAAATATGCTAAGCGCTTTTGAAGGGTCCAGCCTTCATAATCATAGCCTAACTGTTAATGATATGCAAATTTGTGTTGATTATGCTAGACATTCCATTTCCTTAAAACACAGCAAGAAAAGTTAAGGAAGCCCCCTTCATCCCAGAAACAAAGACGCCATCAATAGGAAGGACACATGCTATGTTATATTAAGGAAATGGAATGTCTAGCATAATCAACACAAATTTGCATATCATTAATAGTTAAGCTATGATTACGAAGGCAGGACCCTTTGAAAGCGCTAAGCATATTTGTGTTTATTTATTAACAATTTACAGCTTTTTTTTCTCATGTGTCATAGCATCAGCCAGGAAGCGAACCCGCTAACTCGTGACAACTGCTTGTAAAACAGCTGTCGCTGACCTCTCGACCACCAATGCTTGACACAATTTACAGCTTTGAGGACGATTGTACTACACATGTAAACAGACTAGAATATTCTTATTGTTTTGAGTCAATATATAAAGACTTTGGTTTATTAATTAATGATCAAAAACTCAAATTTTTTATCAACCAGTCACTGAAAAATAAATCCCCAGCTTCTTTTGGTTATCAATTTGAAAATGTAAACTAATGTAAATACCTTAGTAGTTTTATAAGTAGAAAAATGGATTTAAGTATTGAAATACAACACAGACTTCATTGTGCTGCTACTGCTTTTAATAAATTACAACAAAGTATTTCATCACAGGGAATAAACTACAACTAAGCTGTATTTAGAGCTGTTACTTTACAGGTGTTATTTAATAAACTCCACTTTATCGCAAACTCTTAAAACACATAAAGACAAATGACTTCCAAGACGCATTTCATGCTGAACCAGTCTGATTTATTGTAGGAAAGTGAAATTTGGATACTCTATCAAGCACAAGATAAAGGCTTTAGAAAAGTTTCATTTAAGGATACTTTGTAAAATTTTAAAAATACAATAGCAAGATCACCAAACCAATGTGTTCTTCAATTTGCTGGATGTGATTATTATTGAGTCCACTATTGTAAAATACCTCAGTTGTACTGGTCATTTAAAATGAATGAATAGTAGAGGACTTCTTAAAAGGGTGTTTTATGGGGTGAAAATCAGTAGGTTCTTCAGTTTGCTGAATGTGATAACTTTGAGTCCATTATTGTAAAATATATCAATTGGATTGCGCATGTAAAATAAATGAACAGTGAAAGACTTCCTAAAAGAGTGATTTCTAATGAATTTGCATATTGTTTCATGGGAGATGTGGATCCTGTCTGTGATATAAAAATTATTTCAATGTCATTCTAAAGAAGTGCCAGTGTCCATTGGGAAGATGGAAAGAATAGGATACATTGGAGAACTACAATTATCCATAGTGTTGAAGCATTTCAAATGATGATTTTTCAGATTCATTTGAACCAAACTTCATGACATATATTCTCAAATTTGATATTCTAGACAGATTAATTCTGCAGCAGCTAAGCTGCAGTCTTTTATAAAGTCCCCTTCAGAAAATGGGTTTCTAATTTTATGCCTTTTTTTTTGTTAAATAACTTGCTCTCATAAAAATTTTCTGACTCATTTGTAATAAAACATATCACCTACTTGTTGAAGTTCCTTTGTAAGTTTTCAATTTTAAGGAGTTCATTATTCCCCAATGGTTTTATTATAGTCAGAATGATTTGATAAATAGTGTCTCTTAATAATGTAATCTTTGTTAACTGAAATATTTTCCAGACATATCAGGCCTATCATTACTATTTCTTTCTACATAAAAAATGTGCATTAGTCCATTTCTGTTCAAATGTGCAATTTTCTGCATTAATTTTTGTTATCTTATTCCATGTAACTATGCTAATAAAACCAGTTAAATGCAAATAATTAGATGTTTCGTTAAAATCACCATAAAAACAAACAAAACCCTCTCAGTGTTATAGATTAAATCTGTAGTCAGATTAGACTACACAATGCAGTTCATTTATTGGAATATTGCACTTCAGATAGAATGGCATAGAATTATTCTAAAAGTTGGAGAGAGAAAAAATGTAGTTGAGAAAATAAATATTTTACTTAACTCTTAATTCAATATTTGTGCTTATGTCTGCCTTACTCTACATGAAGGGTGGGGAAAATGATGTGGTTAGAAGGGCCACCTGAGGCCCACCAGGACAATCAAAAATCTGCCTAGACCTGAGATTTCTTTCCTGTGCTTTTCAACTGAAGATTTATCTGGTATTTTCCACTTCAGGATAGCCACATCAATACACATGTGCAGTATAGATATAATGTGCAATGCTTTTTTAAAATTCGATCTGGATTATTTCAATTTTGTCTTTCGATTAGCAAATAAATACATTTCCAATTTTAGTGGAGAACCTTATAGACCCTCTGAAAAAATGTAAAATTGTTGGGAGTGGAATGTGTTGTGTTTAATGAAGAATGGATTTTTCAGTATCTTCTTTAGTGAGACAGGGAATAAAGCAGTGTGTTTATTTGTAATGTAGAAAAAATGTGAGGTCTCTCTGCTAACTGCTTCCCTTCCACAAAGTGGCTCCCGATGCACCGCTCCATACCAACCTCTGCAGCCCCCTGAGCCAAAACTATTGCCCAACCCGCTCTACATGTGTGTTTAAATGTAAAGTTTTTAGGATTTCTGGGTTCATTTGATGTACATTTGTGAAAAATATCACAGGGCCAGTTTGATTTGGAAAGTGGAGTTTTCCCCATGGTTAGCATTAAGTTTTTCTTTTTCTGAATTACTTTTAACAATAAGTTATGTAACTTCTATATACATGTTCTATCTTTTTCACTCTTTGTAGACTTCAATTATTCTTTTTAAAAGGAAAAAGAGTTTGGTGTATGATATATGAGGGGGGGGCAAAATAGATAAAGTAATTGAATAAGATCAGTTGGTGAATTAAAATAATTGTGAAATATCCTAGCATTTTCTAAACTGAGTAAATTGTAAAATTAATAATAGTAATTTTTAGGATATATAGAATATATTAAACAATTGTTTCTATGTCGATTTATAAAATATTTAGATATTTATATGAAACTCTAAACCACTATGTAAAAATATCACACAATGTTTTAGTAGCATCAATATATAACTGCTAAAGTAGAACCAAAATCCACTAATGGTGTCCAAGCACTTATCAGAGAAGCAAAGTTATATAATAGTAATGGTGCTAAAAACTGGCAACGTATTATTGTTCTAGTATGTAATCAATGCCTAGTTTGAAACGGACCAAGGTCACATCTACATACAGGTAACTCATCAATAGCATATTATTCTATAAAGGGGTTTCATTCTAACATATCGGAAATTTCCTCAGGAAATCCTTGTATAACATGCTATCTGGCACATAGTTTTTGCTTTAACATACGATAAGTATTATGTGGAAACTCTCGTATAAAACTGTACACTATTAAACCACTTATTGTATCTGATAAACTTTATATACTCCATCAGGATAACCTTTAAATAAATCAAAATACTTTGAAATTACTATATTTGGTGGATGCGTATTTCATTGGATAGTGTTTCTATGACATTAATTATATCCATTTCTATGGTCGCGTTATTCAGGATAAAATTCATTCTGTTACTACATAAGTTCTTTTCCCCATGGTATTAAAATGATTTTTTTAGACTTCTATAATTATATATAACCTATCAAGTATTTAAAGACTTTATAAATCATATATTTTTAATATGATGTATTTTTAAATAACATAAAGTAAAAAATAGAATAACCATTATGTTTTTAGTACATTTAAAATAAGAACGCTCCTTCACTATTCATTTGTTGTTTGAATATACAATTTTAAATACACCACATACAAATATTTTTAAAATAATAAATTTTTGCATAATTTAATAGCTTGTTAAGTCACTTTTAGAATATACAATACAAGTCTTAATAATAGTTTAATATTCCCTCATTGTTGATGTTGAAAGATTAGTTTGTAATTGTATACAACTTATTGAAATGTGCATTGTAAAAATGGATATTGATAATGTATACTTTATTTTTTATTATTACTATCACACAAAAGTATTCATGCATTTTATTAATATATAAAATAATATATTATATATGTTATTTTATTATAGACATAATGTTTAACTTCCGACTTAACGATTCTTTCAAGATTAATATAGAGATAAAAAAATAATAAAAGACAAATAGTCCAACCAGTATTTAGATATGAATATGACCTCATCAGTTTATTTAGGTCACTATCTTCACTATATATATAAATTATATAACACAGTGTTTATCTTGAATAAATTATTGCATTTTCATTTAACGTTATCGAACTCCCTCCCTCCCAACTTTGACATACATCCATTTCAGATTAAATAGACTAATGATTAATACTAATTATATCAATAACAATTTAAGAATAAATATTTAAATCTTAAAAAGATTCCTAAGATAGAATAAACTAAATTTTAGAGTTGAAATACATTTAAACACTGTTTTTTTTATAGATAACATTACAGGTGTAAACTCAAATCTTTATAACTATGTATTGGAAAATCTAACATTGTGTGGGCACTGTAATATATCTGAATATAACATAAAAAATAAAGTAAAATTTGAGGAATACCCCATTTGATCATCCATAGTTGAAAACATACCATTTATGAATACACGATTTTATTTTATCAAAGCTATCTCCAAGTTAAATTGCACATCATTGAGTATTTTGTGTTTTAAGTGATCAGTTTGTAAAAATAACCCAAAATATTTTAAAAAAGAAATTCTAGTGTTTGTTGGTTTGGAAATAACTTATTTTAAGACTTTTTTGCTCCCATATCAAAGATTATCTTTATTTTTAAGACTAATTTTTGGAAGATTTATAGAATTTCAATCCCAGAAGAGCTATGTCTGATAAAAATAAAGAACAATGTTTAGAGAAAATTTATTTCTCTGAATGTTAAAAATACAAAATTCTAGTTAGTCTTATAAAGGAGAAAGAATCACCCTACATTGTAAAAACTCTAAAATTTAAACTAACCAACAGTCTGATTTATTAGAAAAAATAAAATGAAAATTGAAATTTTGCTATCATAGGGTCTTAGATTACCTGCAAATATATTCAGCCCATTCTCATGCGGCATAAATAATTAAGAAAATGGAAAAGGCAGTCAGCATTTAGATTAATGATAACTGACAAATTATGATTCCAATGGATAACAATATCATTGTAGTTAAAACTCTTAAAAATTTGCTAAGTACCTAAAAAAATGGAGAAGTATTCTTCAGTTTGTGACAAGTGAATGTTGGTTTAAAAAATTTAAAAAGCGTGTTTGCAGTTCACAGCTATAAGAATTCAAAGTGATCTTTATCAAGAGTACGTGGGGCTTAGTAAGAACATTATCAAAAAAATTCAGAAAAAATTGTAGAAGTGCAAGAATACACTTAATATCGAACTTTTAATGCTGGTTTTGTGAAATTGAAACAAGAAAAACTCACTCAGATTTGGAAGATATCTAAAGAATCTATGCTGCTCCTTTTCGTGTAATAATACATCAGGAGACTTATGATAAAACCCTAGCGTTGTTCATAGATCTTTCAATCTCAATATGCACTTAAAGGCATAACTAAAGAGGCACCTTAATGAGGTATACTGGAAAGCAAGTTCAAAAGTTTGGACCAACTACAGGCGATTTATTTAAAGAATGGTTTTAAAGGTATTTATGTGCCAGACCTTGAAAAGTATTTTAAAAAGGAAAATTTGGACTTTAGGGTGTTGCTTCTGTCAGATAATACTTGAGATTACCCATAGATAAACCAAGTATGTTTACGAATCAAACCATTATGTTCCATTTCTGCTACTTTGCCAAGTTATTACCACTACCTTTACAAGCTCTATCAGAAGATTATTATCATGGATTTTTATAGGCATAGAATAAATTAAGATCAGATTGGTATAGTGGAAACTTGTAAGAGCAATTTTCAATTAAGCACTCTTATCAAAATCATATCCTTATTATTGAAATAACTGAAAACATCGATCAATGTTATGTTCAAGTTGGAAAAACGTTTCTCTACTGCATCAGGTAAAATAAAAAATGGCATTGAATATTGTTATAAATGAAATTGGCCTGCTCGTATTATAACTTAGTAGGTAGATTAGAGTAACAGTAATTTTGAGGATATGGCCTATTCAGGATATTCAAGATATATTGGTGTAATAGTAAATTAGCGAAGTGGTTGTTGAAATGGCATCAGAAGATTTGTAAATCAGAGTCAATTCTAAGGAACAATCATGAAGATGGATGAAGTTAATAAATTGACATTAAGTAAAAATTACGGCTAGGCCTAAGCTTAACTAAAAATCTATTGCATTTTTGAATGCAGATCTAACTACTTGAAGAATCTGATTTTTCTAACTAACAAAGAAGCTGCAAAATTACCTCTTTGATAATGAACTTCAGCAAGCAAATCAAAATTACAGATCTTTTAAAGAAGAGGCCAGGATGAGAATTACAAATGATAAGAAAAGGATTCAGCAAGTGAACATGATATCATTCAAGTGAAAATACATGTACATTTGTTTGTATCGACTAATGCTGAGAATTTAATTATTACTTCAAATAGTTATGGTTGATTTTATTCTATATTACGCTGTGCCTAAATTACTCATTACCATTATTAATATTTTTAATAAAAATAAAGTTGCTTGTATTGAGGAAGTGTACAAATATATATTTGCTTTAATTAGAAAGTTTTTGGAATCTAACCTCTCTTTTACGTACTGGCTCTAGGTCTCATATAACGCAGTTTTACTCAACAAGGCATTTTCTCAGAAAAAAATATATCATGTATAACGTATATTCTTGCGAATATTTTTACATAGTTATCAGGTATCAATCATATTTTTGCAAGTTCATCAAATTTAGGCAGGATAGATAATTAAAGTCTTACAAGGATAAATATATACAACCATATATACCTAACCACCTTATTCCATATGAAATTGATTATAAAATGTAAAAAAAATTATTGTTATTGTTTAATTTTTCCCCTGGGATCATAATATTGAGAGCCAGTGGTTAAACTGGCAAACTCAAGAGCTAAAGGTTTTGGATTGATCCACAGATAAGGGAGAAAAATATTTTTTCACTAAGTAAAACTGTTGCGATAAAACCTTTGACTATTCAACTGTCATATCAGTGTGGCAGATGTGTAATTATCTGAAGCAATATTAAAACTTTAATATCAAGTAGAATTTATGTTGCTATTAAAATAGAAGATTGTCTATAACTTCTAAGCCACTTGATGAAGATATGCACATATCATGTGGATATTGATCAATTTTTTTATCAATGTGTAACATTTAGAAGTTTAAAAAATCCTACAGATTTCCAAGAAGATGTAGCATTGGCTCAACTAATTGTATATAGAATGCTGAAAGTAAAATTGAATAAGATCACCTAAATCATAAGCAAGATTACAAATATGAAACTAAAGTCTCATTACTTTTTGCTGTGAATCCTCCACAGGCAGTAGTGCTGGAAGCTACTTGGCATAAGGTTCCTGTGATGTGATGTATTATGGCTTCTCCTTAAACGAAGTCAAGAATATCTCAGCAATTATGCCCAGATAAACCTGTTAGCCACTTTTATATTCCTCACTCTAAATTTACCCTTAATCTGCTCTATCCCACTTCCACAACATAATCTTTGTCAACTCTATAACCTTTATATCTAAATCCCCCTTATCTTTTCCCAAACCCAGCATAAAAACCAATAATTCACTTTCTGTATAATCACTCTTTTCATATTTTTTTCCCCACAACTTCATTATATGTACCCTTTCTGTTTTCAAACATTTACATTCAATTAACAAATGCCTAATATTTTCTGCTTTTGGTGCCTATTCTGAATATTTCTGTGGTTGATACGGAAACAGCGCCTCTTATGGCCACATGGGGTGTAAGTTAAAAGTACCAAATCTCATTAACTTCATGAGCTTCTATTTTATAAACTCCATCTCCAATTATTTTAATTTTATTATATCCTTGTTTGATTAATTTATATACCATTGTAGATAAAACTAAAGTCACTATGAAAATACTTACATCTTATTTCCATTTCTATTGTTTAATAATTGTCTTTCCTTTTTTTTAAGTTTATCAAGCATTTGATTCATACTATCTTTGTTTAGTTCTACCTGCTTCTTTTTCAACATAATTGCATATTTATTTATTTTTAAATATTTGCTATTATCTATTTCTTCTCTCTGTGCATAATAGTATCTGGTGAAAAATAAATTATTTAAGTTGAGACTAACATGTCTTCTGTTAAATATTTCTGTATATATTAAGTAATTTATTTCTAAGCAAGTTTTATGATTCCAATCAATCTCTTAACAAAGACTATTGTTATCAAATAATAATAATCATTGGATAATTGATAGTAACAGTTTATTTTTGCTTTCCATTACTGATTGAAGAATTATTGTACAGAAAATGTGAAACTGCTTTTAAATAGCCCAATGCAGAACAGAAACTTCTCCAGAATATCCCTGCAGAGGGGCAGAGAAAAAGAAAGTAATATTTATATTTAACTACACAAATGCCAAGTGATGGGGCTTTATGATTTACTTTTACTATCTCTATGAGTTCATGATTTATGTTTACCATCTAGCTAAAATTACTTTCATCTCCACTTATTATGACATTTTGATATTATATGGTTTGATACCTGGAAAAAAAGATGAAGTTAGTTTGGGATTTTAAAAAATTGCCATGTTTTCCTGATTTGAATTTTTTGATATGCTATCAGTTTCACTTGGATTTTAAACCCCATGTTACAGGACTATCATGCAAATGTTTCAACTAGTGTTTTATAAGATTCTTCAAAGATTATTGTAAATATATACATAATGATATAATAAATTTTGCATATGTATGTTGATATGTTTTATGATGTATATAATCGTTCTTTCTGCAATGTTTTGTTTTTAGTTTTTCATTCTAATGCATTTTTTGTGCATTGTTTTTGGTTTTCTTTTCTAATGCATTTTTGGTGCACTGTTTTTGATTTTTTGTTCTAATGCATTTTTAATGCACTGTTTTTAGTTTTGTGATCTAATCCATTTTCGGTGCACTTTTTATTTTTCAGGTCTAATATTTTTTGGTGCATAATGTTTAGTTTTCTGTTCTAATGCATTTTTGGTGCACTGTTTTTGATTTTTTGTTCTAATGCATTTTCGGTGTATTTTTTATTTTTCGGTTCTAATATATTTTTGGTACACATTTTTTGTTTTTCTGTTTTAATGCATTTTTGGTGCATTGTTTTTGGATTTCTGTTCTAATGCATTTTCGTTACACTGTTTTTGGCTTTCCTTCTAATGCATTTTCAGTGCACAACACTAAAAAGTCATTAGAAGGGAAAACCAAAAGCATCGAATAGAGAATAATTTTACACTTCGTAAAGCAAGTATATATTCAAAATTTATTATATATAATTAACGAAGTTTAAAACAAAAATAAAATATAATGAAATATTTGGTTTTATACTATATAATACATAAAGAATTAATTATATATTTTTACAACATGGTCAAACAACCTGTGTGTGTGGTGAGGATTGTAAAAAATGTCAAGTATTTTTTTAAAGCAAAAAGATTTCCTGACGTTCGAGCACTGTATTGATTAAATCTCCTAATAGGCCGAGTACAATAGTTGGATTCCATTGATCAAATCTATAATCGATCAATAATCTTTAGTTTTTAAAGCCGTCCTTCTAACACTGCACGCAAGTATTTCTTTATTTTAAAATTGTAAATTCTATTTATAAATATATTTTTTTACTGATTTTCGTATTATTATTATTATTTTTTACCATTGTTGTAAAAACAAGTTTAATTTTGATAATTTAAAATATTCCGTCAATCAACGTAAAAAAAATTAGCCGGATGAGGTCAATTGGACTTCGTGTAAATTACTATTTTATCCGTTAATATAAAATTGAAGAAAACAACATTCTGCAGGTATAAATTAAACGATTCCTCTTTTTTTTTTTATCGCATAATTATTGCTTTTGTAAAAGAATTTTTTTAAAAAATCCGAACTAGTTATATATTGATAGATTTTAATATGATATAATAAGTAGTATTAATTTGAAACTTTTTACTATGCGGCGTCTTTTTAACGCCGCATTCTAAAAAGTTATTTTTATAGACAATATTTGTAAAAAAAAAAAAATTGAACTATCATTTGATAATGATAAAATTATTATTTGAAACAGCTTCTAACAAATTTTAAGAAAAAATATTATGTTCAAATCAATTAAATCTACGTCTGTTTAAGGAAGAATAGAATAAGGATATTGTTATCACTAATTTTAGACTACTTAATACATTTCAACAATTGTCATTACTATTTAAAGATTTGCATTTAAAACGAAGAATAATATTTATAAATTGCATTTTAATTAACTATTAAGAATATGCATATTAAGTAGGGTTTTTAAAAAAATCTAAAATACTTCTTAGATATTTTTAATTTTCCGGCCTGACTCATTTGCATTTTTTTCTTTACAAACTTTTTATATGGTGATTAATTATTTCCTACTTATAAAACTCATTATATATATATTATTTTGTTTTTTTTGTTTGTCTGAATAAATATTCATATTCAAAATAGCTTTATAAGATTTAGAATATTATCTACTTCCAATTTACATCTACAAAAAAAAAAAATTCAAAAATGTTATCTTGAATATGCAAAAATCCCATTAAATGTATGAATAAATTATATATATTTAGCTTACTTAATTATCTTGCATATATAAATGATTCCTATTATAGTTTGTCTTTTATTTTTATGTAACTTTGAAATTGAGTGCAGAATTAAGTTATGTTAAGAGAATGCAAGTTGGTCACGTGATTGTGGTAGTTTTCCGGAAGAAGTGGTGGACTCGCAAAAGGCAGTGATCTTACTATAAATATACAATGAATTACATGATCTCTCGTTATACTATATTGGATTATTCTATTCTTTTTTTCTGATGAATAAATATTTATATTTAAAAAAAAGAATTTGCTTTGAAATTTATTTTAGAAATCTAAATGATTCTGAATGTAAATTTTTTATTAATATACAGTACACGGAATTAGTATAGAAATTTATTTAGAGAGAAAGAACGGCGCTTTAAGATTTTATCAAACTAGTATATTATACAATCGAATGGTTTTACTTCTTGTAAGTTCATAAAAAGTTTGAGCCCCTGAGTAATGAGGCTGGACTACAATTTATGAACTTTGAGCTCTAGGTCACCAACCCACGTAGTATACTAATACATTAATGTTTATTCTCAACCATGCGTATATCTTTTGTTTTAATAGAATAATACTTTTATTAGTCTACTGCATATAAATTTAGAACCGAATTTTCTTTATTTTATTCCAGAGCTATATAGGATAAACTTGAATATTTTAATTAAATTAGATATAATGCTATATAATATCCACATTCCAGGCTGGTCTTTGGCTTTGCATTTGTCAGTAAGGATATAGGTTCAAATTTGGAACTAATGCAGTTATGTTATTGACTACTTTTAAGTAGCTGATAGCCTAAAATTAAAGAGAAAAAAAACTAGGATTTTGCAGTGGTAATATTCTAATTGTTTATCAACTTATGTGGTAAATTTATACACACGCACTTATAAAAAAGAAAACACAACTAGAAATCAGACTAAATTTTTATAATTTTTTTTTTCTGCGAATTTTAAACACAAAAGTATGATAGAAAAATATTTAAAACAATTATAAAATATTAATTTAGCATTTTGTACTGGAAAAAAATGTAAAGTTTAAATTGCTTTGTTTAATGTGATTTATTAACTTATATCCTTTTCTATAAGCATTGATAAAATTATAAAAATTAAACCTATCCATTTTTCTTATTACTGTTACAGTGCTTAACCTTACAGTTTCAATTGACCAGCAATCTTATTCAAAACTATATATAAATACCTGAATACTTATAGCTCTGAAGAAGTTTGCAGGTCAATCGAAATTGTAAGGTTAATAAATTTTAATAAAATAAGCATTATAACAGTAATAAGAAAGATGGATTGGTTTAATAAATGTGATTTGTGTTTCAGTTTTGCTTTTATCAGATTTTTAATGTTTGCTGTTAAAGTTTGTTAATGAAAATAATAGAATAGTTTTCAAATTTGAATCTAGTTGGTCATGGTCTAGTTTTAATTTTTATTCATTTCATGGGAAAAGGTAATTTTATAATAAAACTAAACTGCAAGCCTTAAGAAGAATGATGAACAAATCATCAATATAAAAATGTTGTTTGCAAAATGAAAGTTAAAACTATTATAAATTCATTCTGTATTAAATGTCAGTTCAAGATTCTGCAATGGTCAGTTGTATACGTGCAGGTAAAATGAACTTTTTTAGTTTGATTCTTTAAATTTGAATTTTTACTATAATTCCACATTCCATCCTTCTTGAATACTAATGAAAATATTTTTTTATTCCAGTATTACTTTATAAGATTTATATTTACTCTTTATTTTTATAAGCGGAACTTTAATGAGCCATATTTAATGCTCAACAATTGGCACATCTCTGCTTTAATTAAATCTTTTAAAAAAGTTTTATATAATGAATTACTTCCATAAACTAACAAATAAAATAAAATAAAAATCTGTGCTACAACATTTAATGTCTGTTTCTAAACCCCCACTAATCTTAACAGATTAATTAATGCTAAAAACTGCCACCAGATGGCACATCATAAATTGTATATAAAATTAAATGGAGCAACACTGCCTGCTTAACCATATACTATAAGGAATCAAGACCAAACATAACCACAAAAGTGACTCAACACAAATATCTATATAAGTATGCAAAAAAACAATCCTGGATACAAAATTGGCACCTGGGAACATGAATAACAATTTGATTATATCTTATGATCAAAGAATGTCAATATAATCTGTAGATGAAATAAACAGGTAGAAAATAGTTAAGGAGGTATGGTTTATTGCTTAAAACTGTCATGTCAGTAATAAGAAAGAAAATAGTATTAAACTTTATAATAAGTGGAATATTTAATAATGGAATGTTTAAAAACTACTTTAAATAATTATCATAATTATTTCCCAATAAAAATGGAAGAACACCTAGAGCAATCAGTAAGACTCTGTTTTTGGTGTACCACATTGAAAGTACACTCATCTATATCTAAACGGTCTGGGGATGGGGACAATCCAAGATAAAAATGATTTGAATGTCTTCTCTTGTAGTAGCATTTATCATAAATAAAAAAAAAGCTTGTTTAGAGCTATTAGCACACTCTTAATTTTACATATTTGTAAGTGCAAGCTATATATAAGTCATGTGACATCTGACTTGTTATTATTACTATTATTATTTTGCTGTTGTGGCTTTGGCTAAATTAAATGGCTAAGCCTACTAATATATGGAGTATCTGAATTAAGTTCAGGCCCATATGATTTTTTCAGTTGGAGAGCTGACTTTAAAGACATGTAGATGTCTAAAAGTTTCAGATCTTCTTCTAACAATTAACTTTTAGATAAATGCTTTGCTTGAGTTGGTTTTTTAAATCTAATGTCCCAACTCCTCACTGAAGAGACCCATAGGTCGAAACCGGTCTGGGGACAATTCAAGATAAAAATGATTTGAATGTCTTCTCTTGTAGTAGCATTTATCATACTGGAGTTCAGAGCTGTTTAGAGCTATTAGCACGCTCTTAATTTTACATATTTGTAAGTGCAAGCTATATATAAGTCATGTGACATTTGACTTGTTATTATTACTAAACAGTAAATAATAAAATCTTTTCAATTATGGTCATTAAAAACATTTTGCTAATTTATTACAAGCATAAACAAAAAGAGAAAAAAGGAATATTAACATCGCATAAATGGATTAAATTACTACAATTTAATCTTCAACTTTCTATTCACATATCTGAATTCAGGTGGTGAAATAGAAATAAAAATTTTAAGAATAAGTTTGCTTATTAGTTGAATATCACTACTGCTTTCTTGTATAAGTATACAGATCTAACTCCAGAAATAGTGGCTTCAGTAATGAAAACAAAAGTCAGAAAGTGGTTCGTTAATATAGATATTGCATAATACTACAACATACGCTCATTGATTATTATAGATCTAAACTAGTGAGTCTATATAAATTTAATTTTCTATAATATTTTCAATCTTAATAGATGTAATGCTCTTTTTATTATTTGATGGTTTGATCATTATGATTTTATTTATTCTGCAATGGGAGTAACAATTATTCCAGAATTATATCTTGTAAACTTTATTAATCAATGGTCCTTAAATTATTTGAATCCTTGGTTTAGCTTATTTGCATTGACCTTCTTTGGCGAGAAGCATTGAATTTTCATTTATAAATCCAATAGTTACCATTACTCATTTTATATTATTTAAAGTAGTAATATGGAACACAAAAGCAGCTATTACATCTAAACTAACTTGTTTGTGATGTTATATAGGCCTGACACTGAATCAGCAATTTGCATATTCAAGTGAACCTGGTTTTAAGTTAACTGTAAGCACCTTTGACCTTATTATATATGTTTTGAAGTGAACTCATTGCAACTGTTTAAATATAATTGAATAGCCCTCTAGTGTCAGCAAATGATAATACAATTTTAAAGTTGAAAAGTTACCTTTTGACTTTGTCCTCCATCATATATCAGAAGTATCATCTACAATGCTTTTTCTAGAAGGGATGAGGTGATGATGATAGTTCACATAAGTCTAAAGATACTCTGTAGTGATTTCTTTTTTGCCTTGGTTAAGCTAGCCTTTAATACAGAGTATCTTTACACATTCTTGTGGAATATATTCTTCCATATTTCTACAATTTTTATATATATATATATATATATATATATATATATATATATATATATACCACAAAATATTAGAAAACTCTCTACTTATTTTTGACACCTGCTTTAGGAAGTGATTCATGTTATTCATTCTATTTCAGAGAGGTATAGTTTTTGTAAAGCAAGCTAAGACAATGCATATAGGTCTCTGGGCCTTAGGAACCTTTGACTATATCACTGAAAATAACAGAAGTATTAAGATATATGTTAGAAATAT